>MU400596.1:0-188283 GCA_022578965.1 Xylaria sp. FL1777 | reverse complement strand
ATTAAATTTATATTTGTTTTAAAATAATTATAAATTTTAAAAAGTTAATTTTTTATATATGCTATATATACTTTTTTGTATTAAGTTATAATTTTGTTTGTTTAAATGTTTTTAATTCTTAAGTTATATGTTTTTTATGTTTTTTTAGTGTTTTAAAATAAATTAAAATATTATTTAAATAAATAAACATAAACTTGTTTAAAAACTTTTATAAAATTATTATTATTATGTATTAAAAGTTAGCTAATATATTTTATAGTTTTTATAATATAATGTTACGAAATTAGCACAAAGGTGGCTTTTAGAGCGGCTTAATGCCTTTATACATACTTTGCACCTCTTTTTTGCTAACTAGAGCCAAAGTTATATAATAACTTACTTAGCTTACTAAGCTTACAGTAGTTTAAAGCTTACTAGGCTTACAGTAATTTAAGGCTTACTAGGCTTATAGTAATCCAGTGCTTACTAAACTTATAATAATTTAAAAGAAATTATTACTTTTTTTACTTTTTCTTTGTTTATATAATTATGCACTTTTTATATTTAGTTATTTATTTAGTTCTAGTTTTTTAGCTATTAATTTTTTATAACTACTAAGCACTAATACATTTATTACTTTTAATCTTTTAAAACCCTTATTAATGCATAGTAGTAAAAGTACTCCAAAAACCTTTTTAACGAACTATTGCTAAGGATTTTATTATTACTTGCAAATTAAGACCTTAAGGGCAAACCTATTATATTAATATATAATAGGTCCGTTATATATAACTATATATTTATATAGTTTATATATTGTTTATATAGCAGTTTTTTATTTTTATTTTTTTGTTATTTTAATAGTATAATATTTATTTAAAATATTAACTATTATAAATTATTTTGTTTAATTAATGTTTTTTTTTATAGTTATTAATAAAGTAAAAAAATATTTATTTGTAATAATAATTACGTTTAATAGTTAATAATTAACTATTATTTGCTATATTAGTTTTTTTTTTTTATTAATTAGTTGTTTTTTATTTTTTATTTTAAGTATTAGCACTATAAAGTATTTAATAAATAATTAAAACTTTTTTAAAAATTCTTTTGCTAGATTTTTTTAAATGTATTTTTATAAAGCATTTGTTTTATTTAAGCTTATATAATATACTTAACAAAGCTTTAGTTAACATTTTTTTTTAATAAAAATATAGTAGTTTTATAAGCTATATTTAAGAAGTTCTTTTTTTTTTTTTTTTTTAAATAGTTTATAAAATTTATAATATATTTTTAATATTTTGTTTAAGATTTTTTTTGCGATTTTTTAATTTTTTTGCTTTATTTTTTGCTTTTTTAATTAATAATTTTTGCTTTTTATTAAATTAAAAAGTTGCTAGTTTTTAGCTATAATATTTTTAAAATAATATTATAATTAAATATATTAATAATATTTAATATAATTTGCTTTTTATATTTTTATATAAATATATTAAAAAGTTTGGTTTTTTTAAGTATATAATTATTATTATAGCTAAAAGTGCTTTTATTAAATTTTTTAATTTTTTAGAATTTTTATTTATATTTTTAAAGAATTTTATTTTGTTTTATTACTTTAAGTAAAATTATATTAGCTTATGCTTTTAAGTTAATTAAAATATTATATTTTTTTTTTTTAATATATAAGTTTAACTTTAAATTAATTTTTTTAGTTATTATATTAAACTTTATATAAAGCTTTAGTTTTTTTAGCTACTTATTGCTTTTTTAATAAATATTTATTTTGTTTTTTGATTTTTTTTTGTAAAATGTTTATATGCTTATTTTATTTAATACTTTAAATATTATAATATTTTGTTTTATTTTTGCTTTTAATTAAGCTTTAAATTATAGTTTTTAAGTTTTTTTGCTTTTAATAACTATTTTTTAATATAATTATACTTTAATTAGCTAGTAATATTTATAGCAGTTATTTTTATATTTTTTTAAAATAATATTATAAATATAATTAAAATTTTTTTTAAATGTTATAAATTTTCGTAAATTTTTATAATAAATTAAAATTATAACTAGTTATTTTATTTTATAAAGGTTTTATATTTTTATTTTTGTAATTTGTTTAAAAAACTAATTATTTTTTAGTTTATTAAGTAAATATTAATAGCAATAATATATTATATAACAATTTTATAGTACTTTATTATATTTTAAATTTTTTATACATAAAATATTATTATTATTTTTTATTATAGTTTTATTATAATAATAATTTTTAGCAATTAGTTAAATTATTAGTTTTAGTTTTTAAAATATATTAGTTTTTATATTAATTATTAGTGCTTTTTTGTTTTGTTATATTTAAAGCAATTTAAGCTATAAAAATATTTTGTTTATTTTTATTAGTTTTTTTTTTATAGTGTTTTTTATAGCTTTTAATTTTATTTATTTTTGCTTTAAAGTTTTATAAGTTTTGTTTTTTTAAGTTTATTTAGCAATTAAATATTTTAGTAGTTTATAATTAGTTTAATAATTATATTATTTATAATTATAGTTTTGTTTTTTTAAATATAACTTTTTTTTAAGTTATATTTTAAGTTTTAATAATTTAAAGTTTTTATAGTTTTATAAGTTTGCTAGCTATATTAATTTATTATTTTTTATTATTTATTATTTTAAGTTAAACTATTTTTTTAAGTTATATATTAAATAACTTTAATTATTTATATAGCAAATATATTTTTTTATAATTTGTTTTAATAATTATAAAGCTTTTAAATAATATTTATATGCTTGTTTATTTTAATTTATATAAATAAAACATTTAAATTTATTTAATATAATATTTTTATTTTAATTTAAAATAGCAACTTTATATTTTTGCTTTAAAAACGTATTTTTTAAATTGCTTTATTGTTTTTTGTTGTTTTAAACTTTTATAATTTATACTTTTTTTTTAAGTTAAAAAAAAAATTTTTTTTATAGCTTTTTTTTTTGTTCTTTTTTTTAAATTAGCATTATTTTTAAAAGTGTTCTTTTTTTTTATAGTTATAACATTTAACTTTAAATATATTTTAAGGTTATTATTTTTAAACTTTATTAATTTGCTTAAATCTTTATTTAATATTTTTTAAAGTATTTTTTTTTTGTTTTTTTTTGTTTTTTTAGTTTTAAAGTACTAATTAAATAATTATTAATTAATTATAATAGCTATATTAATATATATATTAATTTTTGCTAGTTTATTTATTTTATATAGTTTATTTTAAACTTAAGTTTTAAGTTTATTATAAAATAAGTAAAATAATATAAGCTTAAGTAATTTTAAAATTATTATTAATTGTTTAAATTTTATAACATAATTTATTGCTACTTTTATTTGTTTTAAGCAATAAAGTGCTTTTTTAGTATATTTTGCTTTTTAAGTATTTTTAAACAATGCTTTTATTTAATTTTTAAACTTAATATAATCTTTAAAAAAAAAATTTATTTTTAGCTTAAAGTTAGTTAACTTATTAGCTTTTAAAAATTCTTTTAAAATAAATTAAAACTATTTTAATACTTTTTTTAATAAAAATTATAAAGTAATTATTATTTTTTAGTTTTTTTTTATAATAATAGTTAAATGTTATTTTAAATAAAATCTAGCATAAATTAAAAAAGCTTTTATATTTATAAATTTATTATAAAGCTTTAAAGTAGTAAGTTTAAAACTTTTAATATTTAGTATTTTTAATATTATAAATAATTTTAATAATAAAAGCAATAGTAATAATAAAAAATTAAGTTTTTTATTTTAAGTTATTATTTTAAGTATAATAATAATAAAAATAAGCATTAAGTTTACTAATAATAATATTAATATTAATTATAATATAATTATTTATTTAAAGCTTTAATTTATTATTATAATAATAGTTATTATTGCTGCTTTAATTATTATAATTAGTATTTATGCTAGTTTAAAAATTATAACGCTTAATATTTAAACTATTTTTTAAGTTAAAATAACTAGTTTGTTTTATAGCATTAATGTTAGCATTAATTTTTTTTTATTATTATTGCTTAATTTTTTTTTTTTATTACTGCTTTTTTTTTAATAAAAATAGCTAATAAAAATACTAAAGTTTATTATTTTAGTATATTACTAGTTTTAAAAGTTTTTAAAATTTTTAAACTTAATTTTTAACTTTTTATTTTTAATAATATAACTTAAATTTAGTTTATTAATTATTAAGTAAAGTTTATTTATATAATGCTATTTAGTATTTTTATTTTTTAAATATTTCTTTAGTATACTTTTAAAAGTTTATTTTATAAATTGTTTATTATTTAATTTTTTATACTAATATTTATTTTTATATACTAAGTTTTATTAATTAAAAAGCTATTAAAATATAACAAATTTATTATATATTAATATAATAGGTTTACTTTTAAAGTTTTAATTTATAAATAATAATAAAATTTTTAGCAATAATCCGTTAAAAAAGTTTTTAAAGTACTTTTATTATTATGTATTAATAAGGTTTTAAGAAATTAAAAGCAATAAATATATTAATGCTTAGCAGTTATAAAAAATTAATAGCTAAAAAATTAAAACTAAGTAAATAATTAAATATAAAAAGTGCATAATTATATAAACAAAAAAAAAGTAAAAAAAGTAAAAACCTTTTTTAAATTATTGTAAGTTTAATAAGCATTAAATTATTATAAGCTTAGTAAGCTTTAAATTACTATAAGCTTAATAAGCTTTAAATTACTATAAGTTTAGTAAGCTAAGTAAGTTATTATATAACTTAGCTTTAGTTAACAAAAAAAAGGTGCAAAGTATATATAAAGGCATTAAGCCGCTTTAAAGGCCACCTTTATGCTAACTTTGTAATAAGCAAATGTTTTATAATAAAGCAAAAATAATAAAGTTAGCTTTAAAATAAAAAAAATAAAGCTGCTATATTTTTTAAAATTAAAAAATAAAAAATATATACTTAAAATAAAACTTTTAAGCTATAACTTTATTATATAATAAACTAAAGAACTAGTTTTTAAATAGCTAAGCATATAGTTTAATAAAAAATTTACTTTTTAATAATACGTTAAAAAAAAATTAGCTGCTGCTTTAAATATAGTTTATTATATTAAAAGCTTTATAAATATAGTATATAAACTATTAGCAAAAGTATTATATAAAGTAATTAATATTTGCGTAATATTAGTATTAATTTATAAAACAAAAGCTTAATACTTAAGCTATATTAAATTTTTATTAAACAAAATATAATTATATAAATAAAAAATTAGCACTTAAATTTAAAAATATTTAAAAAATATTAAATAGTTATTAAAAATAGCTATAAAAGCAATATTTTTAATATAATAAATAACATTAAGCAAAACTTTATATAAAAACTTAAAACTATTAATAGCTAAAATAGCTTTTAAAGCATATAAAATAAAAATAGCTTTTAAAACAAAAGCAATAAATAAGTATTACTTTTTAATAAACTATATAGCTTTAATTTTTATTATAAAAAAAAAAGCACTAAAAGCTTTTAAAAATTAAAAATTTAGCTATAAATTATTATAGCTATTTTACTAAAATTTTTAAAACTATAGCTATTAATTTTATGCTTTATAAAAAGATTTAAAAATAAAATAATAATAAGTACTAAAAAATAAGCTATAAAAAAGTTTATTAAATAATATAATAAAGTATTATTTATATATATTGTTGTTTTTTTAAATAAGTTAAAATTATAAAGCAAAACAATTAAATATAGCTATACTATATATAAAAATGTTAAATTTATAACATAAAGCAAAAACTGCTTAAAACTAGCTAAAGTTTTTAATAATAAAGCTAAAAAAGCAAAACATAAGCTATAATATATTATTTAAATAACTAAAAAGCATTTTATATATCTATATATAAATAATACTTTAGTAATATAAAAGCTTTATAAAAAATTATTTAATAGTTTATAAGCTGCTTTTTTAAAATTTTAAGCTATTATTAATACTATAAATATTTATATATATTAAGCACTTAAATATATAAACATTAAAAGTAATAAAATAGCTAATAAACTAATAAAAAAAAGCATAGCTTTTTTAAAAGCAAAAAATATAATAATAACTTTAGTAAGCATTAAAAAGCTAGCTAAAAAAATAATTTATAAGCTTTTTAAAAAATAGTAAAAAAATAAAGCATTTAAATTATATATTACTTTAAAATTTTAAATACTTTTAAAATATTTATTAAAACTTTATAACGCTATTAAAAAAAAATTTAAAAGCTATTAATTAATTAATTAAAATATAATAATTTTAATTAATACTATAAAAAATTTAACTATATAAACATATATAATTATTTATATAATAAAATAAAAATATTAAAATATTTAATATATTATTAAAAAACATAAATATTTAAGTATTTTTAGCTTAAACTAAAACTTTTTTATAAGTTTTTAAAAAAATATTAACATAAATTAATAGCTAACTTTTTTAGTTTTTATAAACTAATAAAAAAAATAAATTTTTATAATAAAATATACTTTTAGTATTTATAATAAGCAAACAATACTAATAATAAACTAATAAGTAATTTTAATATACTTATAATATAAAACATTAAATAAAATAACTATATAATGCATAAAACATTTTAGTTTAATTAAAAATAAAACAAAGCTATAATATATTTTTATTTAAATAGTAAAAAAAAACCTATTATTATTAAGCTTAACTTTAATTATTTAAACAAAAAAAAACTATAATTTATATTAAATAACTGTTTTTATTAATTTTTTAGCTTTATTAAATATTAAATATATTTAAAAAAGCAAAGCTTAGCTTTTTAATAATAATAGTTTAAAAAGCATAAAAAGTTTAAGCTTTTGTTTAGTTTTATTACTTTTTTAAAACTTTAATAAGCAGCTTAATATTTTTTAAAAAGCTTTTAAAATTATATTAAAACGTTTATTATATAAGCATTAAGTAAAACTATTACTTTTGTTATTTTGTTTTACTTTTTACTTTTTTATTTTTTTTATTTTTTTTTTTTTTAATATATTTAATTATATAATACTATATAATATTAACTTATAGCTTAGCTACTAAAATATAGCTTAAATTAAAGCTTAATTAACTATAAAAATATTATTACTAGAACTATTACTTTTATAGCAATGTTTTATATTATATTTTTTTTATATTTAAACTTTAGCTTGTTTTTTTATAAAAAAAATAGCTATATATATATAACGCTAAACATAAGCTTAAAAAGTAAAGCTAATAAATATAGTTTAATTATTATGCGTACTTTTAAGTTTAAGTTATAAAATACTTTATATACTATAGTTTTTTCTTACAAAGTTGAGAATAAATAGCTTAGAATAGCCTCGCACGCCGTAAGCCCCTAGGGAGGCTCGAAGACCATAAGTCTTTACACGGCGTTAACCTAGCCAACCAACCAACCAATCCCTGCGCTCACCAGGTCAGTCGCAGGGTCCATCCGTTCCCAGGCAGGCCATTCGGGCGGGCTTAGGCTGCTGAGATTCCGCCGGGGTAAACAACGTGTGGAAATTGTCGCTACTGATTCCTTTCTAGAAGCCGTCGTGCACATCTAAAGCGTCCTGTAGTTAGGTCACCATCTAGTCGATCTATAAACTGTGATCCAGTTGTTGAATTTCGAGTCGGGATCAGGATAAGCGATGACTAAGACTGCTATTAGTCTTGTAGATCAATGGAGTCCAGGGGTCTTCGACCCCAGCTTCTTTTTGTTTTTCATGGCTTTCTACTCTATCTTCGGTGCTTTAAGCGCGTTCCACTAAATCTCTCCCTTCTCCATCCACGTATTTAACTCTGCGAATGAGGTTTCGATGTGTTTCTCTCCTTTTTCACACTTCTGCCCGTCACATTGTCGACTTGGAAGTGCTCAAACTTAGCCACAAGGCCCCGTGGCATGAAGTCGCGTAAGAAGAAGTAGACAGTGGAGATTTTAGTAGCATCATACTTTGTATAATGTCGCTGCAGCCGTCTGCGATCCTCATGACCAGTCGGATAAACCAATCGCAGTTCTCACTTGTTAGCCTCAATACAACAGTTGCGAAGAGATTCCGTCAACACCGTAGGTTAGTGCCTGATAGGAAGTCATCCCGGGACCTACGCGACAGTTCACTTCGAAGGAAAACGCGTCAAACATGTCGCGGTAGACGTAGCTATCACGGAATGTATACAGGGCGACACGGAGTCCCGATCGGCCTTAATGTAAAAGAATTAATTTAACGATGACATGATGAATCGAGTAATCGACGGGGTGCCATCTAATAAACCTCCCACTACAGCTCAATGCAGAAGTAAGGGTTTCCCTGTGAACTGAGCAGATGCCTGTTATTCTTACGGTAAATAACGCGTCTGGCTATATCTACAAGGTCGCGCAGTACGCGCAAAATGGGGCGGATGAGGGCCACTTACTCTGCTAACAGTCGACTACCTATACTCAGGTCATCATCTAGCTAATCACAGAGCTTCGGTCAGGAATCTTCACTACTGGCATATCTCTACACTATAACAGCAAACTACGGGCAAACAAACAAGCAGGGCTAAGCGATACCGCGCAATATTATTAATATTATTGATATGATATGATATGATCACGTCAAGCTCCTGCCACGCGATAGTTTCATCAGTCAACAATATCCGCAGTTTCCGTGCGATGAGGACGGCACTAACTACCCAACCAAAGCGCCAATAATCAGCAGTATTCCTTGCCAATAGTTCTCCCTCACAATCACACACCTACACCATATCTCGCGACCTCCATTTTCGTAATTGATGAGACTCATCCTCCCATAGTGATAATGCGAATTAGGAGACGAAAATGACGATGATAAGTACGGCGAGGATAGTTACGACATCGCTCCCGGCCCAGTCCCGATAATCGACCTGCGTCTCCTACAGCGGTGGCAAAAACGCAGATGCATCAAGACATTTTTGCTCCGATCAGATACTTCCTACACAGACAGCCAGGGCCGAAGGGCGAGTGGGACAGTAGATGGGTATACCTAATCGTCCAGGACAATTAGGAGGCAGGTGTGGACTCGTCACCACCAGCAGCAGCAGATCCATCCGGTAGCGAAGGAGATGGTGTTTCGGATCCGGAGGATATTCCTGACGGTGACAGAGAAGGAAGAGGAAAAGAAGGCAATCCTAGACCGCCACTTGTCACATTCTGTATCTCGAGTGTAGGAAGTGAGGAGGAAATCACGACGTAGCGCCGCGAAATCCGTTTGCTGGATTCGTTGGAGCTGCTTTGGCTGGACTGGGGAGTTGGGTTTGCTTAGTCCGAGAAAGGGATCGGCCGCTGGACGTGATGGAGGAGAAGAGGTATGCCATGTAGATGGGAATGCCAACCATCAAGGTGATCATCATGATCATCGCGATCATGACGATAATGTGGATAGCGGTGTTGATGTCGATGTTCATCATGATGCCGTCGTAGTAGATTATGGTATACTGGATGCGGGTGTACAAGTTGACTCGGAATCAAGAGAACAAGCTTCCAACGATGTTGGGCTTGATAGTAATGATGATGATGATGATGATGATGATGCGGATAGTGGCTACTACTGTCTTAGTGGTGGTGATGGTGATAGTAGTGACGATAGAAATGCTTAGTCAAAACATTATTATAGCTACGGCTGCGGGAGAAGTAAAAGAAGACGGCAACTGCGGGAGGACCAAGGGATACAGGCAACAGCAGCACTGCTCCGCCGTGAAGCCACACATCGCGACAAGGCGAGGCTTGTTGTTGCTTGTGCTCCTCTTCGATAGGTATCTTGGGTAATATGCGTTGCATGTTACAACACTACATACTGCACAGTATATGTTGCTCATATCCCGCACACGTGTCGTGGCGCGTCGATCTTAGACAAAGACATCCGCGTGGCGCTGCTTTAAGTGCACAGCAACCAGTTCGCCAAGAATAAAGACTAGGTACATACAAGGTGTACCGTACCGGTACTACAGAGGTAATGATGGCCACGCAGGCAAGTGTCTTACTTGCCAACGAGCCGGCGTTAGTGCGGACAAAGGATAGGCTGTCTAAAATGTCTCAGCTATGGCGAGGCGTGAACAGGATACCCCTAGCTTGAGTCCCTGCTAAGAGTACTTGGGGATGGTTTGCCCGTACGCACCTTATACATTCGCCCAAGCTTTCGACCCTCGGACGGTAATGGTTAATACACGATCACTATGCCTTATGCTGATGAATCTTATTAGTATCTATGTGAATAGCTCGTTAAGTTATGAAGGGTGCACGGGAAGAACCTAGTCTCGTGGAGGAGCTATCCCATCCGAGTTCACTGAGTTACTTCGCGTCTTGATTATCAACAATTAATGAATATTTAACAACAAAGGGACTCTGAAGAAAATAACGGCAAATTACATGGAATGAAAGAGTAGCCGCAGCAGCAAGGTTGGCAGCAGAGGTATTAGTGATAGAAGCGGTGGTAGAGGTCGACATGAGATTAAACTGAGAAGCCGTGCACTTAACGTGAGTGTTTCTGAGGTATGATAAGGGTCTCGTCTTATGACTCCATTCTTCATCCTGGTTTCTTTGCTTTAAACTGGAAAAGAGAAGCATTGGTTTGTTTGTTGACTTGGACTCGTTTTTATTCACACTCATCCATGTCTTAGCACCTGGGTTTAGCCCCTTTTCTCCTAACTCTGTTGACTCTAACTAACATACTATGTGTACCTTTTAAGTCGAATACCTAGGGTCATTCTTCATCAAATGGAGGCAGATACTGTTCTATGTTGCCTATCCTGAATCCAGCTACGGAGACAAAACAGATAGACCTAGTAATGACATGAGCAAGCCGACCAGCAGAATGAGCCTCCGCCGAACCCATATACTAGACGTCGTTGTCTTGGACATTGCGCTCACCACTGCCCGCTTGTCAATATTACCTTTAATATTATGCCGTGATATACTCCTCATATAGAGTTCTCCTCGTTGATGAATAGCCCCTTTACTTTATCTTATCTCGTATCATACTACTCCTCTCCTACTCTCCCAGCTTACCATAACTAGAACAGAGCCGCTGAGAGATATTTATTACAGATATTTATCCCTTGCCTTCCATTCTGAGCTCACCTGGCAATCTAGGCGCGATATACGTCAACAGTCTTCCGCCGACGGCAAGACTACTTCCTCACCCCCCCACAGCATTCGCAACATGGGCTCCAAACTTCCTCCACGATATATAACACGTTCAGTAGCAGCCTATAGGCAATCAAATGCCTCCTCTTCCTCCCAACGTGATCGTCTTCAGTCCGATCTCTCTAATCGTATCTTCTTTCCCATTTGTGGCACCTCTGCACGATCAACTTCAGTAGAAGAGATGGGAAAATGTGCAGAAGTAGCAAAACCTGATAGGGAAGTTTGCCTACTTCTTTTAAGACAGCAACGGAGAACAACTACTGCCCTAACGGCTCATGATGCACTGTCTTATACCGCCCACGCTAAATTCTTCGCTGCCATGCCCGACGACACCCTTAACCCGGATGTGCACCAGGGGAAATAATTACGTGCTGGAGACCCCGAAGCTGACGGACAGAGAAGACGACGATAGTTGTGAGCTATAGATGCGATTGCTGCATAGTCACAAATAAAGATACAGGCTAGACTGAAATGTATATTTATCAATAAATAGGAAGCAAAAAGGGGGGTAGCGTGGAATGAACTAGAATCTTAGGGGATATAATCACATAAACCCCTAGGGTCTTATAGCAGACCTCGTGTATATATCTTGGGCTGTTTCCCACTAACTAGACTTAGGACGCCCTAGGGGCCAATTAACTAACTTACTTACCTTATGCCTAATGACCCCTTTTATACCTGTCATATGACTAGTTAGGGCGATTTACTCGCTCCTGGACAACAACCTTTGACATGAAATTAATGAGGATATACTAAAAAAGAATCCACATGTATAAGTACTCTAAATTCTTGTGAAACATGTTAGTTCAAATTTAATTTCTAAAAAGAGAGAGAGAGAGAGAGAAATTAAGCTAAAAGAAGAGGGGAAAGAGGCGGGAATAGGGGGGAAAGAAGGTAGAGGAAAAAAAATTAGGGAAAAATTAGGGAAAAAAAACAGGAAAGGAGAGAGAAGAAAGGGGGAGAAAAAGGAGAACAAAAATTCATCCATCGTCCTCGTCCTCGACCTCGACCTCAGCTTTCATCAACTGACTAGCGAATTGCTGGAAAACCAGCCAAAACCCAGCCGTCTGCGCACCGACGGCCTGCGCCACGGGGGCCTCGAAATCAACGACGGACTGCAACAGGGCCAAACGTCGCGCCCGCGCCCGCGCCTCATCCTCGTTCTGGTTCTGGTTCTGGTTCTGGCCCCCAGACAACAAAAAGGGAGGAGACTCCCCGCCAAAAGACGATAGGTCGGGGCGGAACGGCGACATATCGTGGCTTGAAACACCACGACCAGCTTCGACATCTTCTTCTTCTTCTTCGTCGCCTTCATTGTCTTCATTACCTTCATTGCCCCGATCACCACCGACATATTTCATGCATCTTTTCTTGGGCTCGGGCTCAGACTCAGGCACTAGGTGGGCCGGGCGCTTGCGGGCGGCTAGAGTGGGGGTGGAGGGTGGTGCGGAGGCGGTGGCGGCGGAGGCACTAGGACCGGGGGTTGGGGCCAAGGTGCTCGGGGTGGCCGAGCTGCGACGTGAGGGGGCAGGGTCTCGGTAGCCTGAAGCGCAGATTGTCCACCCCTCTCGTTAGCAAGCAAGTAATAGGGGGAAACGGCGAAAGGGGCAAGCAAGATCTAATAGCTAGTTTACATTATAAACTAACTGGGTGCAATATAGATGATTATAACGGAGTGGCTATTTATAAACCAAGCATACTCAATAAACAGAGAAAAATACATTAACAACAAAACAATGTAATAATTTAATGAGTTAACACTAACGAAGCAAAATTAGAAGCAAAGGAGAGAGAAAAAAAAAACCATGTTAACTCACGCCGAAAAACAACCGTTACGTCCGCAGACGTAACCAGCGGCGGGCCAGCCAGGTCGTCTCGATGGCGCTCGAGCGCCGCGGCATACAACTCCGCGAGGAGCGCGCCGGGGGCCAGCCTCCGCTGCGCCGTGGACGCCAGCAGGCTCGCCAGACTCTTCAGCGAGTTAGCCTTCATGGCCACGTCGTCGCCGAGCCAGAGGATCGTGCGGTAGTGGTCCATCTGCAGCAGCGTGGCGACGCGCGCGAAGCGCGTGCGGCGGTCGGCCACGGCGTTGATGGCGCTCAGCCGCTCCTTGAACACCCGGTGACACAGGATGTCTATGACATCTCCTCGGATGTGCCACTCGAGAAACGCGGGCCACACTCGGCAGTCGGCGGTGCCGCCTGCGGAGATGGATGCGGAGGAGGGGGTGGAGCGATGCTTGGCCCTGGCCAGGGGCCACCAAGCAGCGTGAAGTTCGGCATAAACTACCGACGGCTGGCCAGGCGCGTCGGCATCCTCAGCGTAGTAGGCGTTGAGGGAAGAGAGAAGGGGGGCGATGGTGGGATGGCGGGCGAGGCGCGCTACGGGGGCTGCAGCGGTGGCGGAGGGGGTGGCGGCGGTGGACGACGACATGATGGTCTTTACAAAGACACAAAAGAAAGAAGAAGGGAAAAAAAAGAACAGAAACCGTGAGAGCGAGAGCGAGAGCGATAGTGAGTGAGTAGGCGAGCGAGCGAGCACAACGGCGAGAACACAAAACCGAACAACACAGAAACACAAGACGAGAGCGTACATTTCATAAAAATGAGCATCTAGATTCCTTACCTACGATTCTCTATTAACAGCTAACTCAGTCAACAACTAACACACGCACATAATTGCCAAGATCGATGCACAACGACAAGAAAACACATAGGTGCGCAGTAACCCTGGCTTGATGTTATGTCAGAGTCGCAAGCAGAAAGGAAGGCGAAATACCCAGTTCGTACCCGGGTGGTACCTGGCTATCTGTCTAGCTGTCGGCTTGGGTAGTAGTCGAATGTTGGGTTGTCAGGACAGGGCGCTTTAGCATTGGCGGTCTTGACTGCTTGTTCTTAACCAACCAACCCGGATTGAAAAGCGCGCAAGTGTGGTTGTAAGTTGTCGGTCAGGCTTGTCTTCCAACAATTATCAATCCAGTCTGCCCTGTCCTGTCCCGTACTGTCTTTTGCCCTTCCTTTCCTCGCGCTCTCTGTTACCTAGATAAAGTAATTAGCGAGCTCTGTGCGTTGGTCGCATGTTCATTAGCATAGGTTTTAACCCCCCAAATCCTCTGTAATTGGCATTCATTTGCCCGTCGCACATACCCCGACATCTCTCCCCTTTTTACTTTCGGTGACGTTGAGCACCCGGATACTAGCCAGATTCTGGGTACTAATTACATACTTACCTACCTAGGTAGGTAGGTATGTAGCTAGTCATCATTAAGAGGAAAAAAGAAACAAGTGGATGATAATCCGCTGAATAAACAGAGATGCAAGAAGATGTTTGTACCCACTAACAACTAGGTTCTCCACCGATCAATCAGCAGCAACAGCAGCGCCCGGGAGTTCACACACTGCTTCAAGCCTAGCTGCACTAACACATCTGCATTCTCCGAGTACGCATCCAACCACCCTGAGGGCAAGGTACAATAGATGCATATACCACATGACCACCTATTGACAACGTCGTTAGCTGGGTGTGTGGAATAGACATCAACGCAAATATTGTGTTCGTGTTGTATAACACGCTTGTATTGGCTAGAGATGACACTGTGGGGGGGGAGAAGAAAATCTACCGCTCTTCCATATACCCAAACGCCTGCGCATATGAAAAGTCACACAATACCCTTAGGAACCACACGAGGACTGATATCTCATCATCGCTCCAGTAATACTAGGATACTCGCAAAGTAATACCACAGTAGATCATGAGTTGCTGACGCTTCTCGTCAGATGTCCCCTCAACCGGCTGCTCTAGATGTCTCAGGATGTCATTGACCTGACGTGCTATACAAATTGTTAGCCCGAGATTTCCATGTCCCCGGTCACTCGTGAACTTACACGTTAGGTTCTCAAAATCTGCAACCGTTGCAGGAAAATTAGGAACCACCTCGCCGGTAGATGGAGCTACAAGGGGCCGAAGCGTGTGGCTAGGGCCTAATGGACGACCGTTCCATAGCCGAGCGTATGCGGTTTTCTCCCTTTCATTCTGTTAGGATTGTTCAAAACTTGGCCATGAAGAGGAAGTACTTACCCCGATTGTATTCTGGTGTCCATGCGATTGAGATCGGCGTGCATGCCATTGAGATCGGCGCGCATGCCATTGATGCCCTCGGTAAGGTTGTTCAAGGCGTCGGTAAGGTTGTTCAAGGCGGCGGTCATGTTGTTCATGGCGGCGGTCATGTTGTCTGCTTGAACGGCAGCCGGGATGATGACCTTCTCGGACATGACGGTGAAATTAGACTGTATAATTCGGATGAGAGCTAGTTTTGGTATGATGCCAAATGGGCTTGGTCTAGGTGGGGATGAAATGTGCAGGTCGGTGAAGAATAGAATGTGAGAAAAAAGAGAGAGGGATGTTGGGAAATAGACTTTTACTACTAAGAATGTTTATCGTGGTACAAGCCGTGTTGTGTAGGTATGCATACTTACCATGTACTTAAGTACTTACATACCTACCTACCTTGTGCGTACCTATTATTATGGATACCTGAGGTATTACACCCAGCCTAGCCTAATATGACATAGGTACCTACCTACACTGATACAGCGGTATAAAACGTGCCTAGTCAAGTATTATGGGCTTTTGTGGCTCCGAGTCCCGCTTCGCCGCCGGGGGGAGGGCAGGGGGTTTTTGGTGCAAGTACGAAGGTCGGGGCCAGAAGTCAGCAATAGCCTGGACAATTGAATACAGTGCATTTAATTTACTGCTTACAGTAGGTTTTTCCTAATTAGGAAAGACCTTTAATTTTATGCCGGACTGCTAGCAGCTTGGCAAGTTTTTTTTCGGCTTAAGGACAGTCCGTCAAGTAAAAAATATATTACAGTCGGGCCGCTAACGGTCTAGCACAAAATTAAAGATTTTCCTAATTAGGAAAAGCTTACTGTAGGCAGTAAATTAAATGCACTGTATTCAATTGTCCAGGCTATTGCAGAGTTCGGACCCCAACCTTCGTATCTCGAAATAAAATACTTCTTTCGCCAGCGGGTCGCGTTTTAGCGTCTCCATAATACCTGACAAGGTACGTTTTACCAGTACTGGACTATGTAGGTAGGTAGCTTATTATATTTTGCCAAGTACATGTCCACTAGACCTTTACAATGTTGTATGTAGGTACATTAGGTAGGCATGTGGATACTTACCTAGGTACCTACATAGGGAGTTAGGTACTATTCTTGGCGCACCAAGGTCCCCTTTAGCACCTTTAGTGAGGGGTAAAAATGTTTGATTGCTGTGCACCACCATTTGTACATGCATCATTAGGTACCTAATGCCCTGTTTTATAGCGGCTTATTGTCAGGTGAGAGATACCTAAGTAGGAATAGGTACTGGGCTGTTTCCCTTAGAGGCTAGGTACCTACATACCTATGTACCTATGTACCTAGGTATGTAGGTAAGGTATATGTATTTGATTGCCTTCTAGAATACATTGCCCCGTACGTAACTACGGCGGCATCCGCATCAGCGCCTACACCATTGTCCGTGTCTCCAAACCAGTCAAGGTAATAATAATAATAATACCATGCCCACCGCCCGGATCAGTCGCCCTTCGCCCTTCGCCCTTCGCCCTTCGTAGGCTGGCTTGATGCTTGACCCGGCGACTTCGTCTTGTTTGCATTTCACTTCGTCGACAAGCTGTCTGTCTGAAGTCATCCCCTGCTTGACTATTACAGCCTCTTCCTTGATTGCCGTGCCATCGTTCAGGCCTGCTTGAATCTTTGGCTGGCACATCCTGAAGAATCTCTCAGACACTCTTCAATTCACCTTGGAAAGTGGCGGTTTGCGCTGTCACAGATGCCTTGATCTCATCCAACATCCTAGAAGTCTCGGGTCCCATGGCTTCTGCTAGGCCTTGGATCTGTGCGTCATGACTCAACCCAAGCACGAAATTGTGTTCCCATCCAATCCTTGTGACAAGGTCGCGCAGACAGGCCAAGGGACGGTATGCTTCCTTCAGACTCTTCGTATTGCCACCACGGTCCACAAGCAGAACAAGCACGGATAAAAACCCCGACAATGCACCAGCTACCTCCCTAAGAAATTCAGCAACGCGGTTAAACCACGAGGAAACCCAGATACCTAGCTGGATTTTGCCCTCGGCTATGTCTTTGCCGTATTCCTAAGGGGAACACTTAGTCTGGTTGAAAACGGAAAACAGGACACAAAATCCAGCATCCGTCTTTTCGACAAAGCATAGTCGACCCTCTCTCCCTTGGCTTGTTGCACGTTGTATGTGGCGGTCGAAGGTGGGATGAATTGCCCATCAATATCAGCGCGGGTGACGTTTTCCACGGCTACCCCAGACACAGCGCAGGGGACTTCAACTCCGATAGAGGGCCATGAACCCTTTCATTCCATGCTGCCTACCGACCGACTTGTCATGGTGCCGAACTCGTTCGTTCTCGCGACGATGGATTGGATAGTATCGAATTCGTTAAGCAGGGCAAACCACACCATGGATTGAATGGTCTGTTCGCTGTCGGGGTTTCCGAGCGGCTGCATGACGAATGGTGCGAGTGATGGCGATATAGGATGGACCGGTGTCGCGATATTGGGCCTCTGTGTAAGAGGAAGTCCAAGGTTGATTCAAATGGCATTACTCATCGAAACACATCGCGTATTTCGCGTGGGATCTATCTGTAATTGACATTGGCCGCAAGCTATGCCAGAAGGTCTGACCGGGCGGCCGCGTGGCTTCGAGGGTAGGTAATGTCTGTCGTAGGAGGTTGTCAACCCTTTTGACAGGGCTTGCCGATTGTGCACACAAACATGACTAGGTGGGATTTGTTGATCGTGTTGGAGAGCGAGCAAACGTAAGGGAAGGCAAAGCTCAACTCCGAAGCATCTCAGTAAAGACACCTCTTCTCCATAATGGGCGTGGCGTGTTGAAGAGTTCATCACTGGATTGACTGTCTGCGAGAGCGTCATCGACGTCGGTAGGATTTTTGCGGGGGCTGCGGCGACGCGTTCTAGGAGATGGAGAACAAATTGTAGGAAGGAGCTTAAGGTCAACGTTCACATCGTGAATCTAGGCCGGCACAACTTCCGGGCACAACTATGGCAGAGAATCTATGATCACGATAATTATCTCAGAATATCGCGAGAAGTGAACGAGTTACATATTAAGCACGGCGTTAAGAGGTAATAAGAATCAGATAAAAAGTTTGTCCATTTACTTTTGAATTTCAGATTCAAGTGACATACATGTAAATTCACATTGCAAAATCCACTATGCCCGCCCTTATTAACAGCAAAGATCCCAAACTAGATAACGCCTCCTTCGTTTTCTCTTTCATCTTGTATGCCCTCTTCGTCCACCAAGTTTCCCCAGCCCCATCCAGAATCGTGTTTCGGAATCTCCCAGCACAAACACAATTTCCTCGCGAGACAGCATCGGTCTATCTGCTGGCAGTCTATCAAAGATATTCCCGCGAGCTAATAGTGCCAGAACTGATTCAATAGTCGTTGGGTTGCGGGGTAGCACATCAGTCCTAAGGCTAACGACCCGGCCTACGATAAAGAGGACCAGTGTGGTTGCTAGTAGGGCAACTAATATATGTATTCGTGCTTCGTCTTGGACAATGCGATGTCTATCAGCGGTGTTGGTCGCTGTGGCGTTGATGATACGCTGGGCGTCGTTGTCACCGGGGCCAATAGGTTCCGCAAGGATAGTATTTAACTCGTTAGCGGAACCTCAAATGGCAGTCACTTCTTGTGCCAGTCTAATGCGAGTGCGAAGTTTGGTGACATCTATAACATCATCATTCACGATCGGGTCACCAAGAGCTGACATAGGGATTGCCCGTGGGGAGGTTACACCCATTGAGAAAAAGAGGTCCATGAGCTGAGGGCTAACATCTATGGTGGCGAGTCTAGAGAAATCCTTGTATTCCAGGTTCCAATTGTTGATAGCTGTGTTTCGTACCGCATTCTCAAGAGGGTGCGGGGGTTCGTGCGGATCCAGGTCAAAGGTGGTATTCATAAAGCTTGTATTAACGTCTAAGGCTTGAAACGTCAACTTACAACCCAGAGCAGCTGCATGCCGCAAAACAGGTTTTGCGCTAAAGTCCATCTTAGCAGAAATACTCATGCTATTATGAGTAACTTCAGGTTAACTATAGTTCCTTAATGGTGGTCGCGGATTCAAGGGAAGTTATAGATGTCTATTACTGAGCTAAGCTGTAGGGTTCTTGTACAGAGGCCCGGAAGGACCTGGCGGTGTTAGTGGGCGGGATAATATTATACTATATAACAAGAATTAGGTCTGATCGTTTGCAATTGGTTATAAGTAGTATAAGTATGATGACTGCTATTAACCTTTTTGATATTAGCACACACTAATTCTTTTCTTAGCACGCTAACGTCCCAAACTAAAAGGGTGGGCGTGATAGTTGCACGACTAGCCTAGAGTTGAATCTAGAGCTTTAGTAATCCCAGGAAAGGCGTTACCATTGGCAAGATTTCATGCGAACATGAAAGATCTAGTTTTTGCTTGCACATATTTGTACCTCTCCCCCTCCAAAACGCTACGCACCCTATATTTCTTTTCTGTTTCCGAGACCCTCGATTGGTAGCGTTTTTCTTTGATTACTTGATTACTAGACCTCACAGAAGTGTCTGAAATCAAACTGATTAACTTTGCATTGAAAGCATTCCATTAGAGGCACTAATTTAGCTAAGCAGAGCTTCTTCGGAGAGCAGTTCACAATTACCCTTTAGTAAGCTAACCACGTGTGTATCTGTAGCATGCAACCATACCAGCCCTGACGGCCCAGACGGCAAAGCATGTGTCAACCCTGAGGCGGAACACCTTATCTTCCATGGCAGGCCTGTCCCTATCAAGGAGGTTTAAAAAATGCGAATATTATTCAGGTAAATGGCGAGTTCCTCGAGGGGGCAGGGAGTGACGAGACTTATAGAACGTCTTAAATCCGGAGATGTTATCAAGTCTCCTTGTGCGGGCTGTCCAATAACATTAGACTGCAGACAAGAAATGGTGATCTTAATCTTGAGATTAGTCTCCCAATCTAAGCTGAATATCTCATCTGGTGCGATCAAGACTTGAGTTGCAAGGTTCGGGGTAGACTACACGCCGCCCAAGCAGTCCAAGCCAAGCGATTTCTCTTTCCCACGCTTTAAAAAGAGCAAATTCAGCCAGAACTCTCCTTCGAAATTCCACATCGTTTATATAAGGGCGCTGAACAGCCCATTATCATCAATTCCTCGTTGTTACGCGTGTTGATGTTGAGTATGGCCCCCGGCGTGAACCCTGCGGGCAACAACAATGTTATGTTAGAGCACAGGTTTCTTATTATGTTTATGAGCGGGATAAAGAGTTTATTTACTATATTCTCGGCAGAAGAATATGCGAGCGGTACGATCGCCACTCTCTTTCATGAAGTCTATTAGCAAGTCCATTAGGTACATTATCCACTTGTACCTCATAGTAATAATCATCATCCTGTATACAAATGTTAAGGTCTTAGTATAAAACCCTCCAGGACTAGAGATTCTAGTGTTCAAAGTTGGAATCCCTCATGCCGCGTTTGCCCCCACTAGACGGAGACCATCTCGTTCTTTTGATTTAATACTGCCCAGTTTGCTTCATATTAAGGCATAAGGAACATGTATATTCTACAACCTATAAATCGCATTTATGCTTAGTTTCTTAACAAGTATTATACAAACAGAGAGGACGAGCACATCCCTTACAGATAAGCTAGTCTTACTTCTATTTCCGTGTGAACCACCATGTTCACTACAGTGGTGATATATGCAGTCTAATATCATCCACCACCCCCTTACCGATACACACCCCTTAACTTTTTCCTTAAACCTGTGCTATAGCATCTCGTAATGCATTGACACAGTCAATGATCCTCTCCTGTTCCTGAGGGGTGCGGCTCATGAGCCTTGATAGATATTTGCTCTTGGATGACCCTACTAGCGCCCGTACTAACTCCTGGTCGGAGGGTGAAAGAAGATTGATTCGATCTCTTCTACGTGTGAAGGTCCAATTCTTCTCCTTCTGTATTTCCTCACCCTTCTCTTTTTTCGTCTCGGCCTGCTCGTTGAGCTTTTTGGCTTGTTTAGATGTCCTAGCCGCGTTGATACCAGGCGAAGAGCCGTCAGCCGCCGGATCGAATCCGCCTAACAAGTAATCAACCCAGGGACGCTCGCCGGCCCAGACATTCGCATGAGCATGGCTGGCCTGATCCAGGGCAATGGGTAAGAGAGCCCAATGAACTTTAGGCCAGTGCGGGGATTCACCCTTCGGCCGCTGCAACTTTGACTCTATAGGTAGACACGCCTTCTTGCTTAGACCCATATCAGGACGAGATGGAGTGCAAGTACGGTCAATAGCTTGCGACGTAAAAAGCGTCTCGATTCTCCGACATTTCTCAGCGAAGCCCACAGCGGCTTCGCTACCTATACTGTTCGATCGAGTTGGAAAGAGGCCGAGTGTTTCCTTTTCTCGCCAAACGCGATAACAGAACAAGTAAATCAATTCATTAGCATAGACGATATTGGAGTGCAATGAGGCGCGGTTGATGCCCACTCGGTTGGAGGTGGATATAGAAGCACTACGTGTTGCTCCGTCGCCTAGCAGGGAGATAATCAGATCAAACACTGTGTTGACGAGTCCCGTTTTCACCAAGAACTCAAAATTATGGCTCATGATGTGGTAGATGTATTGTAGAAGGAACTCCCATGGTGTCCATTGTGACACGCAGCCTTCGTTCGATGTGAAAAACCGATATTCCCAGTAGCGGCGTGCATTATGATGAAACGAGATAGGCTCGTTAGGGTTACCGTGACAGCCCATAATACCCACAGCGATATTATTTCTCGTGACAAGACTGGCTTGTTCATCCACATAGTGTGATAAAAGTATCGCCTGTACCTTTGCCCTGGAGCAATATGTTCCTTTGGTCCCGGCGGCAGAGCCATCAAGAATGTCTAGTAATGGTGTGATCTGTGCCTCAGAACAGTGGAACCCTGCGGTAACCAAGAGGCTTTCGCGTATGCTTACAACAAGATTAGATCGACAACCTCCCCCCTTTTCGCCCCAGAACTTGTAGAGAGTTCGCGTCATTTCTGGGACGACGTCCTTCCAACGGAATTTATGTCGGACTGCGCAATCATCATCAGCGTGGCTAAGTGTATCCTCGTACGTCATAATTCGAGCTGCGGCACGAAACGCTGGGGAATCCGTTGTATCTTCGTTTTGGGACCAGAGTCTTGCCTTCAACTCCGAGAGTGAAGAACTGAGAAGCGCCGAAGAGGCACAAAAACCAGGGTCGCAAGTCCAGGATGTTACCTCGTTCCAATTGACTGGATCTTCTAAGAATTCGGAGACGGTGCGGTGAAGAAAGCTAACATTGTTGTTCCCTTGGTGTCGACCCAGATCGGGATGGCCTTGCACCTCGATGAGGCCACAGCAACGACTCCTTAAACGCCCTTCAACGGCTTCGAGGCGGTAGGCTTCATCTTCGCACACTTCAAGGCCCTTGTAATTAGCTGAAAAACATCTATCATATTCCTCGTGTTCGGCGAATGAAAGTTGTAGAAGGGTCATGGGAAATGACCCCTGAGTCCTAGAGCTTTTAAGCACGAGTTGCAGGAACTTGGACCCCTGGTTTCTATGGCGCTTCGGCATTTGCCACAGCATGTGGCTATATAGACATTCAAGCTCATCCGGAAGCTCTTCCAACCTACACTTTAGATCCGCCAGGGTGTCATAATCGCGCAGTCCCTTGAGAAGCAACTTGACCACCACAGATACCCATAGAAAGACGCCAGAAGCCTTTGACACGATGCCCTCGACCAATTCGACCGTTGCGCCTCTTTGATCATGCTCAAGCTTGTTCATAAGATAGTCAGAGCTGAGCTCGGTCATGGCAAAATGATAGATGTCATGGCGTGTGAGATCCTGCAGTCGCATCTGGGGACAGGATTTGAATGCGTTAACACAGTCAGGGATCGGCCTGCTCGAGAGAATCATCTTAACATGCTTCGATGTGGTCGCCTTGAGGAAGAGCTTGGCCAGCTCATCGGCATTGCCGTCATACTCATCCAAACCGTCAATGATGAGGCACACCTTGAAGCGAATAAGGCCCGTATCCATCAACATAGCACTAAAGGCACGTTTCAGCTCACACGATGTCAATTGTAAGGGCAGCTGCTGTTGTCCACACAATAGAGCCCGGGTCACATTCGGAAAGAGCACGGGGATCAACTCCCTCCTATTCCGGAGAATGGTAAAGAGTAGTGCTCTCAGCAGACCGTGCTGCGATTTTTGGAGAGGAGTTCCGGCATACCAAAAGAAGAACGAGGCTATGAAAAGAGGATGGGATCTAGCCCATTGGGTCAAAAACAACGAAGTTGATGGATGCGAGACAATGCGCTTCATGAGGGTCGATTTCCCCGAACCTGCCTTTCCGTTAACCCAATAGCATCCTGTCCCATGCGTCAACCACTCGGCGAAATTAGTCGATTGTTTGGCTTCACCATCTCCATCGTAGTCTTTACTGAAAATCCACTCCAAGGTGGAATCATATGCAGTAGAGATTGTTGAAGTCCTCTCGTACATCTCCCGGAACTCTAGTGCATTCAAAATTTCATTAGTGATTGATGCGAGATCTGTCGTAGCCGACACTATTTGATTATGGCGGTCGGTTGACTTCGGGTCTCTATCCTGTCGATAGGTCCTAGTCGTAAAGCTGTAGCCCAGGTTGACCGAATCTCTCAGCAGATTTCCGCCAGGCTGCCGGCTAGTGATCATTCTTGACTCCCCATCCCGACTCGTTAATATAGCCGCAATGACCTCTGCGTGTCGTTTCTCGGCAGCCTGACGATCCATACCAGCAAGCTTGGTGTATTGCCTGTGCTGTCGTTGAAGCTGTAAGTGGAGAGTGTTGCATTCGACTGATAAGATCTCAACGATTTCTTGATTACTTCGTTTCATCTGCTCCATGTCCTTGGTCTGCTTTCGTTGCGTTTTGTTCATCACGACTAAAAGCCGGCTCAATATCTCACCGCGATACCCGTTAAGCTGATCTTGCAGCTCGTCCACGCGTTTGGACCCCCATGCCAATGCCAGCGCCGCCCGAAGACTTTTCAATACGTTCCGTGGAGGCGCCCATGAGCCTTGCACCTGGCCCTTCTTGACCTCTTGAGAAGTCTTTTCGTGTCCTAACCGAGGTATATTGGCTTTTTCAATACCATCACGCGCGCCTTTTAATAGCTCCTGCACCACCTTGTCGCATTCATTGGCGAGTTTGAGGAGTTCCTTGAAAGTCAACTTTCACCATTTGATCATTTACTGGGACTACTAACTTGTTCGTCGGGATCTAAATGCCCGCCAACTATCCTTGCATCGTCGATTTGACGTTTCAGAGATGACATGAGCTTCTCGAAATCCTCCGTAACGATATTGATATGATGGTATGTCAATGTTGAGTCTTGCCGGAACAGCTTGGTCCAATGATTAAGAACTCTCGTAGAGAAGTCAACAAGTTGAACGATTGAGGCCGTCAACCCCAATATCGATAATGGATCCATGTCGACGGATAGCAACAGAGTGTCACACTATGATCCCCTGATTCTCATTCGTGATGCAATCTTTTCCGAAACGTTTTATAGACTGAAAAGAACTATGAATGAGGAAGAGAAGAAATCGAAGAGGGGTTACATCAATCCAAGCAGCTCCTTGTGTACACAGTATCAATAGGTAAAGAAGCCTATTTACGTATCGATTAGTATGGGAACAGCACAGACGAGTATCGAGACACCGAGATGAGGATGGCTTTAACATTTAGTGCCATTTGTACCATGTGCCGCGATTTAATCGATTGTCCATTGAATGTCATGTTGCCAGCACAGTTATTGAAGCATAAGCCTTACAAGGCATAAAGCACGGCAATCGCCACTTCTGATCCACTATACATAAAAAAACTAGAAGCTCTGCAGCCAGTGAGTGAGTGGCGCAGTACACCATCCTCTCGTAATGCAGCTCTGGGCATAGCTGGAGACAGCACTCAATTGGTTGAAAGCTATTGAGTCGAGCAGGATACCAGGGGGCAGAAGCAGGCTGTGCGGGGTCAGTCGTTTCTATCGTTGTATCGTGGTAGGCATCACGCGTAGTCATCAGTCAACCTAAGACGATACGAAAGTAGAAAGATTGGAAGTAAAAGTATGAGAGGACTTGCGCGTAGAAAGCGTATAGCATTCCCGTTTAAAATTAAGCGATCTGGACCTTCTCCCCGTGGGCTTCCTGTAATCAATGCTAAGACGGTTGGTCTACGCTTGGAGAATTGAGGCTATTAATGCACTTAAAGTTACTGATTCAACTAAGACTAAGGTTAGCTTCTTACTTAACTAGAGTCGAGGCTGACAGCGGGACAGCCGCACCGCCACGATGAGTCAGTAGACGTCCTCCCTACCAAGTGTTCAATATTTCTTCTGCTTATCATGGTGTTCGATTCGACCTTCACATCCGTAATGCTGTTGTTTATCGAGAATGTAGTTAGATATTTAATAACGTCCATATACAACATAACAGCTGGGATAGGTGTTGCTATATAGTAAGCCGTTGTGTTCACGCCCCTGTACGAGGTCATCATCATCCTCACAGGCTCGGTCGAAAGCGTACCCGCGGTTATGACGCTCAAGATGAACCCGACCCTGTTGTACATCATGAACGTTCTCCCTAGCCACTCAAAGAATATCAACACAGACCTGACCCTCTTCGCCATGTTGTCTATAGACGCGGGCACGAATTTCAAGGCCGATTACAAGGCACACGTACGAGCACGCGAAGCTGGCGGGGAACGAGGTTACGACCCTACGAGGCATTCATTCAGTAGTACCTGCTGGTTTGTGAGAGACCGGTGAGGGAGCTGAGGAAGTTCTTGTTGAGGGTTGTTAAACAAACACCCGAACGAGTGCTTGGGTTGGCCGATCTTGCGCGCGGTGATGTGGCTCCTTTTGTCCTGCTGCTGAAGCACGTTAGTGGCCAGAATCCCGATGACAACGCCCTCCGAGGTCCACCAGTTGAAAAATCATATGCCGGTGATGTTGGTCAATGATAAGATCCACGTAGTACCCAGGAGATTTTGTCGTGATGTACTTCTCAGGTCCGGTCCCGATGTAGTACTAGCGTCGAGATGTAGGTGTTCTCTGCCAGCACGATCGTACCCTTGGCGTCCTTTCCAACGTAGTTCTGATCTGGGTCCATGACGCTGCACCTAGTGTCGGTCACGGGCACCACCGGAAGTGTGGACGAGATCACGTTATTGATAGTGTCAATCTGCTCCACGCCTATGTTCCTGCCGCTGATGATGGTGCTTTCCACGTTGGTCTTCATGACGCCGAATGAGCTAATGCCAGTGGGTGGTGCTTTAGACGAGGGCTGTGGTGGAGTCGAACAGACTCATGTTACTCATTGTCTCCGTGGCTGACTTCGTTCTCAACTCCTGGGCCTTCCTTCTGAACATCGTGTTGGTGTTGGTGTCTCGAATCATCGGCTCGTTCGTGTCTAATGCGGGGTTAGTGTTGATGCCCAAACCGGTGCTCGGCTCGCTATCCGCCATGTTGTCGTTAGCCCATGGATATGGAGGGCCACTACCACATACTTCCGACAATAAAAATTTAGGCCAGAGGCGGGATAAAAAGCCACAGGCGGAGTAAAAGTTAACTATATAAAGCCATATTTAATTGAACTAAACTACCGTACGGCTATTTAGCTATTTATGTACTAAGTTTTAGTTTTATTAGTATATTTATTATATAGCTAGTTATTTACTTAAAACATTATATAAAAGTGCTTAATAATTGTTTTAAAGCTTTTATTTATTTAAGCATTATTAATAATTATTTAAACTTTTTTATATAAAGGAAAAAAAATTAAATTTATTTATTTAAGTAATAATAATTAAATTAATAGCTAAACTATTAATTAACTAGCTTAATTAATAATTTAGCGCTAATTAAAGCTTTTTTTTAATTTAAAAAAAAAGTTATATTATTATTATTATTAATAACTTGTTATGCTGCTTTGTAGCGCAGTTTTTTTACTTGTGTACTTATAGGTAAAACTATATAAAAAGCTAAATAAAAACTTTATGTAATAATGTTTATGCTATTACTTTAAAGTTTTTTTACTTTATAATAACTAGTTTTTATTAACTAGCTTACTAAACAAAAAATAATAGTTAAAAAGTAAAAAGACTTTTTTTAAAGCTTTTAAACTTTTTGCTTTTTTAAAAAGCGCACAAAAGCTTTTTTTTTGTTTTTTAGAACTTTTAAAAAAGCACTTTTGCTTTTTTTACTAGTTTTTTTTTTATTTCCTGCTTTTTTTTTTTTTTTTTTATTTCTTTTTATTTTAACTGCTTTATTATATATTGCTATTTTATTAGTAGTAAGTAGCTACTTTATAATATTATTTGCAGCTTTAAGCTTTTTTATAGCTAGTTATAAGCTTTTATTAGTTTATAATAGTTTAGTTATAAAGCTTTTTTATAGCTGCTTTTTTTTTGTTTTTTAGTAAGTTATAATATAAAACTATATATTAAAAGGTTTTTTTTTTTTTTGCATATTTGCAAAAAAGCATAAAAAAGCTTAAAACTTTTTTTTTATATAAAAACACTTTTAGCTTTATTTTTTTAATGTACATTTATATTATTATAGCTGCTTTATGTTTTAATAATTTACTATACTTTTTAAAAGCTTTATTTTTATTAAGCTTTTGTTTAATTATTATTAAATAACTACTATTTATTTTAGTTTAGCTTTATTTGCTTATTTATTTTTTTTTTAGTGCAATTTTAAGTTTTTTTTTTTTTAATTATTTTTTTTGCTAAAAGTTTAAAGCTAGCATTAGATTTTTTTTAGTTATACTTTTGCTATTGCTTATAAGCTTGCTTTTTATTTAGTTTTTAGCTCTTTAAGCTTTTATATCTTAAATAAAAGTTTTAATTTTTTTTGTTATTTTTTAAATTGATTTTTTAGCTACTAAGCTTTTTATATAATGCTTATAAACTATTGCTTTGCTACTAAAATACAAGTTAATAAAAAAAATCTTTATTTTGATTTTTAAATATTTTGTTTTAATTGCTTTAAAAGCTTTAGCTATATATTTAAAACATTTGTTTTAAGTTATTACTAATAAATTAGCAATATTTTTTGCTTTGTTTTTTTTAAAGTTTTTATACTAAATTATTATATTATAAACTAAAATGCTTTATATTATTATAACATATATTTATTTTACTTTTATTATATTACTACTTTATATAAAGTTTTATAGCTTAATTATTATATATAATTAAATGCTTAGTTTTTTTTTAAGCTTTGCTTAGTGTTTTTTTTATTTTATGTTTTTATTAAACTATATTTTTAAAAATTTTACGTTATTTTTTAAGTACATTATTACGTTAAAAAGATATATTACTTATATAAGCGCTATTTTACTGCTAAAAAAATGCATTAATTTGCTTTTTTATAATATAAATTTTATTTTATATTATTTTGCTTAGTTTTTATACGTTTTTTATGCTATTTTTAAAGCTTTATAGTTTTACTTTATATTTAAATTTACTATAATAAAATTAGTATTATTAGTAAAGCTAATTATTATTAGCTTTTAATATATAGCAAAATTATTATAAAGTATTAAAATATATAAAAAGAAAAAAAAAATAAAAGTAAAAATCTTTAAAAAACTTTAGCTTTTAATATTATTAGCTAAAATATTGCTTTATTAAAGCAAAAACGCACTATATAGTTTAATATAAAAAAATCCATTTATATAACTATTTAAAAAAAAAAGCCCTTTTATTACAAAATATATATTATTTTTTTTTATTAATAGTATTAAAAGCTTTTATAATATTTAGCTATAATAAAAATACTGTGCTTTTTTTGCTAATTGTTTTTTTTGCTGTTTTTAATACTAATTTAATAGCTATATTTATTAACTTGTTTTATTTATTGCTTATTTAGTTATTTAATAAAAAATTTTTCTGCTTAGCTACTTTTATTATATAGCAATATAGCTTTTTTTTTAGTACTTTTTTTATTATATAAATAAACATAATAAAATGCTACTTTTTAGTTATTTTTTTAGTTTTTTTTAACTTTTTAGATTTAAATATAATTATTATTTTTGTTTACTTAAATTGCATTAAGTAATACTTTAATAAAAAGCTAATAATATATAGTATTGCTATTTTTTTTATTAAAGCAAGTTTATAAGCTTTAAAAAACTATTAAATAATAAGTTGTTTTTTAGTGCTTTTTATAGCATTAACTTTTATATTAATAATATTATATTTTTTTTTTTGTATTAATGTTAATTATAAACTTTTAATAGTTATTATAAATTAGGTTTTTTTTAAGTATATTAAATAAGTTTGCTAGTAGTGCAAAAAAAAAGCGTTTTATTAATAAAGCTGTTTTTTTTTTAAAAGTATTAATAAAAAATAGCTTATTTTTTATTTATTTTAGCAATAAAATTGCAATAATTTTTAAAGCTAGCTTATAAGCAAACTTTGCTTATTTAATTAAGCTTTATAATAACTTAAAATTTTTAAACGTTTTTATAAATGCTTATTTTTAGCTATATTTTTATGCTTTTTTTATTTTATTACTAAAAGCTTTCTTTTTTTTTTTAAAAGCTTGCTATATTATTTTAGTTCTTTTGCTTTAAAATTTGCAATATGTTTGTTTTGCTTTTTTTTTTGTTTTAATTACTTTTAAAAACTACTAAAATAATATTTAATGTTTTTTTTTATAGTTTTTTTAAGCGTTATTTTATTTGCTATTTTTATTAGTTGCTAAATTAAAAAGTTAAAAGTATTATTTAGCTTGCTAAATATATATAACATATGCATTTTTATAATAATAGCTTTTGCTTTTATAGCTGCTTTATTTTTGTTTAATTTAAGCTAGTTTTATTTTTTTGTTTTTTTTAAGTATTTCTGCAAAGCTACTTTTAAATTAATTATAATTTTTAGTGCTTTATACTTAAAACTTAGCTACTTTAAGTTCTTTTAATAAATAATAGCTAAATTACTAAACATTTATACTAAGTTTATTATTAAGCTTTTTTTTTTTAAAGGAGCTTTTTTTGCTTTTTTTTGCAACTAGCTAAATTTACAAAGATATTTGCGTAGCTTTAAAAATTAAACTTACGAAAACCTGCTATGCATAAAACAAGCCCATATAAATAACAACTTAAGAAAAAATAAAGGTAGAAATAAAAAAAGCAAAAAATTATAACGTAACTTTTTTAATATAAAACTAGCTGCAATTAGCTAATAATGCGAACTTAAACTAATAGTAGCTAGCAATAAGCTTAACGTTAAAGTTATAGTATTACGTAAATAAGCTAAATAAAGTAATAATAAACGCTAAAATCTTTTTTAAAGAAAACTTAAATAAGCAAACTATTTATAATGCTTACTAAGTTATTAAAAAGTTATTAAAAGCGTATTACTTTTAGCAAATAAATAAGCAGCTATAAGTAAACAGCAGTAATAAAAGTAATAAATATGCTATTTAAAACTTATTATAAGCGTTATTAATAAAGCAAAAAAAGCTTGCTATAAAAGTAAAATTACTACATGCGTAAATTTAGCAATTTAGCCGAAGGTTTTCTGCATTACAAAGTAATGAGAAAGAAAACCTTACGTTAACGTTGTAATAAATAGAACGAAGTAAAACAATAAAATAAAAGATTAAGAACAAAAGAAAAAAAAAAACGTAGTAGCTTAATGCGGTTAGTTTTTCCAAGAAAGGTTAATTATGTACCTTGCAATTTTAAGCGCTTTAGTTAGCTATAAATAAGCGCACAAAATTAAATTTCTAAAACAATTTAAAAAATTAAATTTTCAAAACAATTTAAAACACAAAAAAAACACATAAATAATTTAAAGGTTTAAAAAGTAAAAATATAATGCATAACAAGAAAAAGCAGCATTAGTTCTAAACAAAGCGCGGGTTTTAAAAACTGGCATAATTAAGATTTTTAATGTAGCTTTTATTTACTGCAGCTTTTATTTATTTATTGCAGCTTTTATTTATTACAGCTTTTATTTTTTATAGCTTTTATTTACTGCAGCTTTTATGTTTTTAAAGCAAAAAAAGCAGCGTTAGTTTTAAACAAAGCGCAAGTTTTAATAACTAGTATAACTAGAATTTTTATTATAGCTTTTAACCTTTTTTTATATAAATAAAACCTTGCTTTAGTAACTACTAAAAACTATATTATTTTTTAGTTATATTAAGGTTTTTTAGTTATTTTAAACTTTTAAACAATAAACAATATTCTTACTTTAATTTATAAAAACAAATTTTATTTTTAAATAAGTTGCTTTAGTTAAGCTATAACGCTTTATAATAAAACCTTGCTTAAATTTTATTTATTTTTTAGTATTAAGCAAGTTTATATTTTTTACTTAAGAAGTATTTTTTTTAATAATAGCTTTTAATAAAGTTAATTCTTAAATTTAAGTTGCATTAAAAGTAAAAAAAAATAACCTGTTTAAATAAAGCAATATAGTTGTTATATTGCTGTTTTTAACTTTAATTTAACTTGCTTTTTATTATAAAAAATTTGTTTTTTTAGCTTTAAAAAAAAATAAAAAGCATACTATTATTATTTTTTTTAATTTACTAAAAGCTTAAAAAAAAAACAAAAACTATATTAAGTTTAATTTAAACTATTTTTTAATATATTTTAATATATATTAACAATAGTAATTTTTTTAACAAGCTTTAACTTTTTTAGCATTTTTTATTTAAAATTATTAAATGCATATATTTTAATAGCGTTCTTTAATATAAAGATAAAAAGTTTTACTTTTGCAAAATTCCGTTTTTTAAACTACTAGTAAGTAATTATAACAAATCTAATAATTTTATAAATAACTAAATTTAAATTATATTTAAGCTTAATATAAGTATTAATAAAAAAGTTTACTATTAATTAAAGTTACTTATGCTTAAATATTAAAAATTTTATTAACTATTTTTATAAGTTATAAACTTTACTAAATATGTTATTAATTATTTTTTTTATTGATTATTTTATTAATTATTTTATTAATTATTCTATTAATTATTTTATTTTATTAATTATTTTATTATTAATTATTTTATTGATTATTTTATTAATTATTATAAGTATTACTGCAATTATAGCTAATATACTATTTTTAACAATTTTAAATTTTGATTTAACATATAAATAATATTTACGCATTAATTTTTAATAGTATTTGCAAAGTAGCACTTTATTAATTATACTACAAACTTTTAAAAAGCTTTTATTGCAAACATTAATTATATCTTTAAACAAGCAAATAGCTTTAATTAAAAAATCTCATTTTAGTACTACATTTAGCAAAAAATAAAAACTTTTAATTACTACTAATAAAACTTAGCTTTAAATATTTCTTTAGTTTTTAAAAAAAGCATTACATTAAAAACTATTATTATATTTTATGTTTATAAATTATTTTTTTTTATATAGCTTTTAAAAAGTTTTTAAAGCTAGCTTTAAAAATAGTACTGCTGCAAAAAAGCATTTAAAGCTACTTTTTTGCTTATAAGCCTACAAAAAAAACAAAAACAATGCTTTTACTTTTTTTATATCTTTTAGCTTTTTTATAATTGCTTTTATTTGCTACTATTATAATAACTTAAAAAATAGAAAAATTTAAACAGTTGCTTTAATAAAACGCTATAAAATTATTAATATGTTTTTGCTTAGTAGTTATTTTAAAAACTTATTATACTAGTTTTTTATAGTTTATTTTTATACTAAGCTAAAATAAAACATATAGCTAATAATACTTTTTGCTTATAATTCTTTTAATATTATTCCTAAGGTTTTTTTGTAGTTTGTTTATATATATATTTTTACGCTATTTTTTTGCTACTGCTACTATAATTTCTTTTATACGCTACTTTTTAGCTTTTAGTTCTTTATTTTCCTTTTATTTTTGCTTTTTTTACTTATACTTATAAGCTTTGTTTTATAGCATTTAATTGCTTTTTGTTTTTTTTTCTTCGTGTTTTTAGTTCTTAGTGTTTTTATAATGCTTATACTAATAAAAAAAAAAAAAAACAAACTATTTAAAGCTTTTATTGCTTTATTAAGCTTATGTTTAGCTTAATATATTAAATATATTACTGCTAAATTATTGCTTTTTCTTTATAACATAAATAAGCTTTAAAACTATGTTATAAAGCTAATAGTAGCTATAAACTTTAAATGTTTTATTTACTAAAAAAAAAAACACGTAGCGCTAATAATTAAGTAAAAAATAATAAGTAGCATAAATAAGCTTATAACTAAGCTTACAGCTTGCTTAATAAAAATTTCCTTTAAAAATAATACTATAGCATAAAACTATATTAACACTTAATAATATTTTTACTAAGCATACTAATAATTTATTTTGCATTAAATCTTTATATTTTTTTTTGTTTTTTTTACTATAATTACTATACTTAATACTGCTTTATTTACTGCTTATATTTTTATAGTTATTACTTTTTTTTTGCTTTTAATTAAAATAAAATTAAATTATACTTATTACTACAACAAGAAAAATAATAACATTTATTTTTAAGCAAAATGTTTATGCTAACTAAAAAGCTAGCTATAGCAATAATAACTTTAGCAAATATTTTTTTAGCTATAGCTACTTTTCTTTTTTAAACAATGCTTGTTTTTTGCTATTTATTTATTTTAAGAGCACTTGTTTTAAAAAAAGCTAAATTTAGTGCTAATATATCTTTTTTTTAAACAATAAAATATTATAACGCAAAATAAAGCTAGTTAAAAAAACTAAATCCTAGCTTTTTTTACATTTGCTTATACTAAAAATATTAGCAAAAACCTCTTTAGTACTAATTTATACATCCTTTTATTTATTTTTCCTTTATATATATTCCTTATATATATCTTTATATATAAATATGCATTTTTATATATATATATATACACATAAAGATATATATACATATATATATATATATATATATATATATATGCATATATATAAATACTTATTTATTTAATAAAGTCTTATTTTTTTGCTTTATTTATTTTTTTTTATTAAATTCCGTACTATATTATTTACTATGTACTATTTAATACTATATTTTTTAATTTTTTGCAATAATATTTTAGTAATATTTACTGCCTTTATTTAACTATTTCTTTTAATATTTTTGCTGTTTTTTTATTTACTAATGCAATAAAATATGCAGCTATAAAACAAGCTAAATAAGTACGTAATCTTAATATATCTTTTTATTGCTAATTTTATATTGCAAAACTATTTTTTTTTTTTAAGCAAATATATTATACTTTAGATTTCTTTTTTTTTACTAAACTAGTTCTTTTTGCTAAGTATTTTGTTTTATTGCGCTAAAATATTTACTTTATGCTAGTTAAATTTGTTAGCAAATACTAAAACAAAAATACGCCGTTATATAATTTTAATTGCTTTTATAGCTTTATTGCTAGTTTTACTTTCTTTTTTATTTGCGTATATTTATATTTTTATACTTACGTATTTAAGCACTAAGTTTTTTTTTTTTTTTTTTTTTTACTTAAGCACGCACTTATATATTTTTTTTCTTTTAAGTACTTTTTAATACTATACTTTATTGCTTATACGTTTTTTTAAACAACTTTTTTATATTACGCAACTTGTAAAAATAGCATTTTTTAACTTTTATTAAAAAATATTACTAATGTTTATATGCAATAAATACCTTTAAGCTTATATATTTAAAGCAAAAGCACTTTTGTTTATTAATAATTAAAACAGTAACTATGTTTAAAAAGCTATAATGCTTATAGTATGCTAATAAAGCTAGCTAAGCTAAAAATAAAAACATAAGCTTACGTTTTTAATATACTTAAGTATTAAAAACTAGCTGCTATTTTTTATAGCTTTAAAATCTAAGCAAGCTTTTTTAGCTTAGCTTTTATATTTTAAAAATATAACTTTTTTACTAGCTATATTTTATAATGTAATGCTAATAATACACTTAATGTAGCTTATATATATAAAGCTACTTAAACTATTATGCGTTGTTTAGCTTTTAAGGTTTAATAGCGTAGCATTAATACTTTATAACTTTTTGCTAAATTTTTTATAGCTTATATAAACTAAAAATAAGAACTAAAGCTAATTTTTATAAAAAGCATGCTTTATGCTTGCTTTAGCTTTGCTTAGTTTACTGCTAATTAATACTTTTAAAACTTTATAGCTTAAATAAATAAAAACTTTAGTAATATATTACTAGCAGTGCTTTTTTGTATAGCTATTACTCTTTTTGTTTACTGCATTAATAACTTACTGCTTTTTTTAAATATTTACTAGCTAAGCTATCTTAAATTTATTAATATTTAATTTTTTATATATTATAACTTTTAAAACATTATTATATATTTTAATTAAGCAACTTAAATGCTTTATTATTTGCTTAGTAAGCTTATTTTGCTTTATAATTGCTATTTAGTTATTTTTTAATATTTAGTTATTACTATATATTTAGCTGCTACTATATTTTTAGCTAGCTAAATTTGTTTTACTTTTTATAATTAATAGTTAAATAAAGTAACTTTTTTTTATATATTATATGCTATTAAAAAACATAGCTAACTAAGCTTTTTTTATTAAGCTAAAGCAACTAAAGCTATTAATTATGTTTTGTTTTATTAGTTTAGTTTACTATTTATTTTAGTTCTTGCGCAAAAAAATGCATAAAAAAAGTAAAAAAAAGCAATAAAGTTAAGCAAGCTTTTAAACTATGTTTGTTTTTATTTATAAGTTTATAAAACTTAAAGGTTTTTAAAGCGTATATATTAGTAGTACTAAGCAGCAAAAAAAATAAGCTAATTTTTTATACTGCGTTATGTTTATTTTATTTTTTATTAAAGCAAAAAACTATAAAGTTAGTTTTTTTTATAATATAATGTTTACTTTTATTATTTATTTCTATTAAAAACTTATGCATACTAAAGTGCTATATAACTAAAAAGTTAATTTAGCGTTTTAAGTTTTATAAAAAACTATATTAGCTATTATATATTATAACTATTTATTAAAGCAAACATATAACTATAAAGCTTTACTACTAAATAGCTTTTTTTATACTATTTTATAGTTAATAGTGCTATATACTTGTTTTATTATTATTTTATATTTTATTTTTTTTTTAATAGCCTTAAGTTAAAACTTTTATAATTATAGCTTTCTTAAAACTTAAAACAATTTTTATATTATTAAAGTTAAAGCTGCAATATTATATTTATAATTTGCTATTTATTTTTTTTAATAGCAATTATATTTCTTATAAAAGCTTATTATATACTTAAGAACTTATAAAGTTTCTTTTTTTTAGTAAACTATATACTTTTAAACGCTTATGCTTTTTTATTTATTTTTGTTTTTTTTTTAGAGCTTTATATATTTTATTAGTTTTTGCTTTGCTTTAAAATACTTTATATACTTTATTAATTTTTATTCTCTTTTTAAAAGCTTTATATACTTTATTTATATTTTTGTCCTTTTTATAAAGCTTTTTTCTTTTTTTTTAAGAAAAGTTTTTTATTATAATGTTGTTTTTTTTATATATTTTTATTATTATTGTTTTTAAAAAAAAAAAATTAGTAGCGTTGCAATACTTTTTATAATTTATTTAGTTGCTTTTTTATTGCGTTAGCTACCTTTAGGTTTTTTTTAGTTTATAGCAGCTTAGCTATAAAGCTTTTTTATAGCTGCTTTTTTTTTTTTTATAATAAGTTATAATGCAGAACTACGTATTAAAAAGTTTTTTCTTTTTTTGCATATTTGCAAAAAAGCATAAAAAAGCTTAAAACTTTTCTTTTATATAAAAACGCCTTTAAACTTATTTTTTTAGTATATATTTATATTACTATAGCTACTTTATGCTTTAGTAGCTTATTATACTTTTTAAAAGCTTTATTTTTGCTAAGCTTTTGTTTAGCTATAGCTAAATAATTGCTGCTTATTTTAGTTTAAATTTATATGCTTATTTATTTTTCTTTAAGCGTAATTTTAAGTTTTTTCTTTTTTAATTACTTTTTTAGCTAAAAGTTCAGTTTTAATATTAGATCTTTTTTAGCTATGCTTTTTTTATTGCTTATAAGTTTGCTTTTAAGTTAATTTTTAGCTTTTTAAGTTCTTATGTTTTAAATAAAAGTTTTAATTTTTACTATTGCTTATTAAATTAACTTTTTTATAGCTAAGCTTTTTATATAATGCTTATAAGCAATAAAAAAATATTAGCTAGCTTATTTTTATTAAAGCTTGCTTATTATGCAAGCTAACAAGCAAGCTTTTTTGCTTTGCTTAATTATTTGTGCTTTTTTTACTTTAGCATAAAAAATATTAACATTTTTGTTTTTGTTTTTAGTATAAAAGCTACATAAGCTTTAGCTTTTTTTTTTTGCTTTTTTTTATTAGCTGCTATACGTTTTTTCTTTTTTTCATTTTTTTTTAAAGAATATTTATACTTTTAATTTTCTAAAGTTTGTAGCAATATATAATTAAGTATTTTAATAGCTAAAACAGTAATACATATATTAAATAAATTAAGCTAGCTTATAATATAAAAAAGCTTTAGCTTAAGTTTATTATTAATAAGTTTGCTTAAAATAATATACTTTTTAATAATAAACACGTTTGTATTATATTTAAAGGTTAAGCAAATAAACATAAAAGCAAAGCTATTATTTAGCTTATAATTTTAAAGCTTTAAAAAAAAAAGTATTTTAACGCATAATTTTTATAAAGCAATATATATTATAATAACGTTTATATATAGCTAATTATTTTTGCGCAATTTTAAAATAGCAGTAAATTATATAAATATAATAATAACTAACGTAATTAAACATTTAGTACTAAAGTATAAAGCTATAAATATATTATATTAGCTGCTTTTGCTTTACTAGATTTTTTTAATAATAATAAGAATAATAGCTTAAATAATAATGCTAAAACTTTTAGTAAGCATTTTATTATAAAAAAAGCTAAAGTTATAGCTATAATATTAATGCTTTAAAAAAATAACAAAAATATTATTACTTTTAGCTGCACTTTTATAAAAACAGTTATTAATACTTTTATTATTATAATAGCTTTTTAAGCTATAAATGCTTTTATTTTTAGTAATAATATAAGCACTTTAGCTATACTGTTTTTTAGCAAAATGTTTAACTATAAAGCTTAAACAAGCATTACTTATAGCATATAGTATTATTTTTAAGCTATTAAACCTGCTATTAATTTAACGTTTATAAAAAAAAAGTTTAAAACTAGCATAAATTTTTTTTTTAGCTTTATAAATAGTTATAGCTTTAATAAAAAAAACTTATAAACTTAATTAAACTTTATGTTTTATTTGCTTTTTATATTTAGCGCAATCTTTTTTAAATAAATTATAAGCTTTTGCTTATGCAAATAACTTAAAGTTTAAATTGTTTAATAAGTTTTGCATGCTTAAAGTAATCTATTTAATAATAATAGCAGGTTTTTAGCTATTATTTTTGTTTAAAAAAACCTATAAACTTAATTAAACTTTACGTTTTATTTGCTTTTTATATTTAACGTAATTTTTTTTAAATAAATTATAAGCTTTTATTTATATAAGCAACTTAAAGTTTAAATTATTTAATAAATTTTATATACTTAAAGTAATTTATTTAATAATAATAGCAAGTTTTTAGCTATTGTTTTTGTTTAAAATTAAGTAGCTAAGCTTAAAGGTTTTTTGCTAGAAGCATTTTAAGGTTTAGATTTTTTAGTAAGTTCTGCATGCTTAAAGTAATCTGTTTATTTAATAGTAATAATAGGTTTTTAACTATTATTTTTATTTAAAATTAAGTAGCTAAGCTTAAAGGTCTTTTGCTAAACAACTAAATAAAAAACAAACAAAACAAGTTAATAAACGTAACTATTAAACTAGTATTAAAAATAGCAACAAAAATAATTAGCAAAAGAGAAAAAAAAAAAAAAAAAAAAAAAGCAGGTAAAAAAAAAAAAGCTAGAAAAAAAAGCAAAAGTGCCTTTTTAGTAATATTAAAAAATAAAAACATAAAAAAAAAAAATAAAAAAAAAAAAAAAAAATTTAATAAACTTAAATATTAAAATATTATTAAAAATACCAAAAAAAATAATTACCAAAATATAAAAAAAAAAAAAAAAAAAAAAAGCAGGTAAAAAAAAAAAAGCTAGCAAAAAAAGCAAAAGTGCCTTTTTAGTAATCTTAAAGAACAAAAACCTAAATAATAAAACGCTTAAAAGAAAAAAAAAGAAAAAAAAAAGCAAAAGCAGCTAACTTTGCAAACTAAAATATTTTTAATAATTGCAAACTATGCTTTATGCACTAAAGCATTTAATAAACTTAAAAAAAAAAGCGCTATTATGCTTTAAAAACAAAGCACTTTAAAAAGAGTTATTTTATTAAGAACTAAAGTTACAGCAAAATAAAAAAAGCTTAATTATAAAAAAATAATCTAATATTTACTATATAAAAATAAGTTTTCTTTTAATATTTTTTAAAAGAACTTAAGAATTAATAATATTAAGCTTTTACTTATAACTATAATTTAATAGCTATTTTTTTATAACTTAACTTTACTTTAAAAATAAACATTTTTAATAGCGTACTAAGTAAATTAAGCTAGCTTATAATATAAAAAAGCTTTAGTTTAAGTTTATTATTAATAAGTTTGCTTAAAATAACGCGCTTTTTAATAATAAACGCATTTATAATTATTATGTTTAAAAGTTAAGCAAAAAAGCGCAAAAGTAGGGCTATTGCTTGGCTTATAGTTTTAAAGCTTTAAAAAAAGAGGTATTTTAACGTATAATCTTTATAGCAAAGCGTGCATTATAATAGCATTTAAAAAAAGCAAAAAAAGCTATAGCTTAAGTATTGCAAGCTTTATATATTAATAGCTAATAGTATAAATTTTCTATATATAGCTAATTATTTTTGCGTAATCTTAAAATAGCAGCAAGTTATATAAATATAATAGCTAATATAATTATTACTATAAAAAAAGCTAAACTTTATTGCTAATATATAGCTTTTTAAAAATTATATATAAATACAAAAATTAAAACAGAACTATTATAGTTCTTTGTTTAAGCAAATAAAACAAAAGTACTAAAAAGTAAGTAAAATATATATATAACAGCCAAAAGAAAAAAAAAGCAAAAATAAAAATATATTTAAGTATGCAAAAGTAAGCAACTTAGCTAAATAAAAACAACTAATATAGCTGTTTAAGCTTATGCAAAAAAATTAACTATAAATAAACAACAAGTAAACTAAAAATATAATTAATATGCTTTATTATATTTAGTAGTTCTATAATAAGTTTTATTAATATAAATAATTATTATAAAATAACGTTATTGTTGCAAAATTAACAATAATAGTATATATTATATTTAATATAACAATAATTGTTTTAAAAATATAAGTTTTAATTAAATAAAATAAATCAAAGTATATTTATTATATTTTTTATTTATTAATTTTATTATATATTATTTTTTTAACCTTTAGTAAAATTTATAGTAAAATATATAGCTGCTTGTTTAAAAACTACTATTATAAGTAAGTATGTAGCTATACTTAAGTATAAAAACTAATTTTTAAACTATTACTTTATATAGCATAGCAAAGCACTAAGGTATAATAGCAAGCAATAAAAAAAAAAGCTAAAAATAAGTTTTATTAGCTATATATTTTTTTAATGTTTTTAAACAACTTAAAAAATTATATAATGCAAAATATAGTATTAGTAGCAGCAAAAATATATATATAAAACTAAAGAAAAAATAAAGAAAAAGTTATTAAAAAGCTTAATAAAATCAACATTTTAAAACATTAGTTTAATAATATTATTTATATTTAACATATTTTTAACAATATAATAGCAAATCAAAAAAAATAAATATTTTTTTTTTTTAATCTGTTTTAAAGCTTTATATAACTTAAAATATATATTATAATAGTTTAGCTTTGTTAACTTAATAAATATATAATAAAATATATTTTAAGAATAGTTTTAGAACTTATATAAAAAGTTAAATATATTAGTATAAATGTAGCTAAATATAAATAAATATAAGCAAAAGCAAAGTTAAAAATAAACAGTAATATTATATTATATAAAGTAAGTAGTAGTATAGCTATAATAATAATATACAACAAAATTTTATAATTTTTTTTAATATAACTTAATAAACAAAAAACAGAACTTATAGCTTAAAAAAAAAACATTTATTGATTTATGCTAAAATATAACAAAAAAATCCATTATTTTTTCTTTTTAATTATTGCTTTTTTTTTATAGGCCTTTAAAATACTGCGTTTTAAGCAACGTATAATTATAAGCAATATATTATTTTCTATACTTTTATCGGTTGCATAAGCCCTTTTACGAAAATTATATATAAAAGTAATAGCTTTATTATTATTATTTTTATTTAAAGCTAAATTAAAGTTAATATTATTTTTATTAGTTATTTTTAAATTAGTAAACCAAGTTAAAAATGCTAAAATATTTATATTAGTAATATTAAAAAATAATATTATATTTAAAGCGTTTATTATTAATATTGTTGTTTTAGTAAAGCTTTAACTAAAAAATATACAAAAAACACTTTTAGTTTTAGCATTAATTATATTTCTATTTTTAAAAATAAAGTGCTTAAAAAGTATTAGTATAGTAAGCAACTAAATAATAAATAAGCTTTTATTAATAAATTTTGCAATTTAAGAAGTATAAAGCAAAGTTTTAGTTTTTAAGTTAGCTATGTTTTTTTTAATAGTAGTTATAGTTATATTAGTATGTTTTAATGCTATAATAAATGTTAATTATTTTTAAATATGCTTTTAGCAATGTAATAATAACAAACTAGCTATAAATAGCAAACCTAGCTTTTTAGTACTAGCAAACTTAATTATATTAGCTATAATATAAAATATAAAGTTTTTTTTATTTTTACTAGTAATAAAAGTTATTAAGTTTATATTTTTAATATTTAAGTTTTTTTTGTTATAATTAATAAAATTAATAATATTTATTATATTAATATATTAATAGCAAATTGCATTACTAAATACTTTTTTAGCAATATGTTATGCTAAGCTAAGCATATAAATTAAAGCTAACATTAGTACTTATTGTTTTTTGTTAACTTTAGTTAAAATAATAATAACTGCAAAAGCAAAAACTAAACCTTTAGTCTTTAGGTTATATTACAAAAAACAAATAAAAAAAAAATTAATGCTTTTTGTTTTTATTTTTAAGTAAGTTAAATATATATATAATTTATAACACTAGTTATAGTTGCTACAAAAAGCTAATATTAATTTAAATCGTTTTATTTAATACTAAAAATAAATATACTAAGTTTTATAAAGATTTTTAAATAATTTAAGATATTACTTATTAATACAGTATTTTTATTAGTTCTAAAGTAATTTGTTTAAAACAAAGGTTAATACAAGTAAAAAAGAACGCATTATAATATGTTAAGCTGCTTGCTATAGTTATTCTATATTAGTATATGCTTAACTAAACAAAAATAGTATTATATACTAAAGCACTATATTAATTAATAACTATTTTTAAATAGCTAGCAAACTTAAGTTTTATATTATATTTTGTATTTAAGTAATCTTATATATTATAAGTTATATTATTAAACCGGCTTACTATTATAAAAAATAAAGAAAATAATAAAACATAGTTGCAACTTATAAAAAAAAAAGATTAGTTGCATTAAATTTATGCTTTTAAATTTATAATAAAGTTTAAAATATTTAATAAAAAAAAATAAAAGCTATAATAAAAGGTATAAAAAAAGCAATAAAAAAACTATTATATAGTATAGTTATTTTTAAGAAAGCTATCTAATGTAAGTATATATATATATATATACGCATATAATACTTGTTAAAAAAATAAAAGCATACTAAAAATTATACTTTAAAACTGCTAAGCATAATATATTAAGTATAAAGCTAAAAGTTTAGCAAATAAACTAGTAAAACTAGTTTTATAAATTTTAAGAAAATTTAAAAGCTATAACTTTAATATAATATTTTATAAACTTTAGTAAAAAAACATTAAACTATTTCTTTAGATTTTTAAGCAGCTAAAAAAAAATTAAAGTATAAACTATAATAAAAGTGCTAATTATACATAATATTTTACTTTTTATAAAGCTAAAGCATTAGTTATTATTAAGCTATTTATAATGTTTTAGTTTTAAATCAAATAAACATTTTTAACTAGGTTTAATTTATTATTAAGTGTTAAAATTGCTATATATATTAGTAAAGCTTTATAATAGTTTAGTTTACTAATTACTAGCTTAATTAATTATTTTAAAAACATTTTACATAAATTTATAAAATTGGTTATATAGTATTAAGCTACCTTTAAAAGTATAATTAAGCAATAAATACTTATAAATGTTATAATACAATTATATAAAAAGTAACTAACTTAAAGGGTAAAAACTATAACTTAAAATAAAACTAACAAAAGTAAACAAAAAAAAAACAGAAAAAAATAAAACAAAGCAATAATGCTTATGCTATTACTATTTAAAAAGCTTATATAAAGTAAGCAAATCAAACTATTAGTAAAATTTATTACTATATAAAAATATGTTATAATAGCTTTTATAGGTTTATAAACTTTAAGACTTTCTTTTTATTAAAACTTATAGATTTAGTATTATATAATATATAATTAAGATTTAACTGCAAACATAATATATAAATAACGCATGCTATTTTATAGTATTATTTTATTAAAAAATTAACTTTTAAACATTAAACTAAGCACTAATAATATATAAGTATATTAAAACAATAAAACAAAAAGCATTAATTCTTTTTTTTTTTTTTTAGGAAATTTAACTATAAATATTAAGCATTATTAGCATATATTATATTATAATCTTATACTTAGTAACATGTGCTATTTTGTAGCTTTATTTTATTTAGTAATGCGTGCTATTTTGTAGTTTTATATTTAGCAGCGCGTGCTATTTTGTAGTTTTATTGTAATAATAAAACAGAAGGCATTAAATTTTTTATTACTTATTTATTGTTTAAAAATAAATTAGCACTTTTTTATTGTTTTTTATTTTTTTAATTTAAAAGATCTAAAAGCTACAAAACTACGCTATGCTAAATATAATTTATTAATTATGTTATTTTTAGGAATTTTAAGCATAGAATTAATATTAGCATATATTATTATAATACTAAAAGCATATTTAGTAAATTTTAAGTTTAAAAAAACAACAAGTTAAAACTAAATTAATTCTAGTATTTAGGTTAAAAAATCTATATTAAAAGTTACAAATAGTTTTATTTTTTAAGCTTTTTTTATAACTAAAGTTAAGCCTTTAAAAGCTACAATAATAATTAAAACATAAAAAAGGTATAAAGTTTAATTAAATAGCTTTAAAAGTTATTTTGTTTATATATTATTAGCAATAAAATTATATAAAATGTTGTACTTAATTAAGCAATAATTAGTTAGTTATATAATTAATTATATTAATATAAATAATTTTATTTAGCTAGTATTTTAAAAAGTTTAAATAAATAATTGCTATTGTTTAAATATTGTTAAGTAGTTATATATTTTATATTAAATACTTTAATAATAAGGTTAAAAAAACATAAGTATTGCTTTACGTTTAAAAAAGGTTAAAGTATAGTTTTATTAAAACTTGTTTATTTTTATGCATTTGTGCCTTGTATTATTATATAATACAAAGGGTTTTATAAAACAATAAACAGCTAATAAATTATTTCGGATATAAAAGCATATAAAGCTATAAATTAAACCAGGTTTTTTAAAAGAATTTAAAACTATGCTAACGGATGCTTTTTTGTTTAAATCTAAACGTTGCTTACTTTTAGGTTTATTGCTTAAATACTAAGATTTTATAGCTTAACTATTTAAACATAATTTAAATAGCTATTACATTTTTAAACCTAGTTTAGTGTTATATTATAGCTATTTTAAATCAAAGTATTAGCACTGTTAAACTTAGCGTATTTTTTATAAGTAATAAAAACTATAGAAATGCTATATAAAAATAGTTTATATTATACTTAATTTTTAATAGAAGTAATTAATATATAACCGTTTTTTTTTCTTATTATATAATATTAACTTAACTACTACTTATATAACTAGCATAATGCTTTGCTAAAAAACTAGTTGTAATATTTTTGTTATTTAAACTTTGGACTTTTTCTGGTTTAATAACTTATTGCAACATAATAATCTATAAACACTTTTATAATAGTTTATCTAAAATATAAGTTTTTAATGCCTTTAGATTTGCTAATATATAAATTATTAATATAAAAAAGCAAACTTTAAATACTTTTAATTTTGTAGTGCAGCTTACTAGTTGTTTAATTTTTTAAAATTAATTAAACAAATTTATTTTATTTGTAAGTCTTAAACTATAAAAACAAATATATTTTGCGCTATTTTTATTTTTTACGGCTAAAAGTTTTTTTTTGTTTAATTTATTAATAACGTTTAATATAACCTTAACTTTTTTATTGCTAAACTTGCTTTTTTATTATTATATAATGTTTTATTTTGCTTTAAAAAACAATATTAGTTAAAAGAACTTTAAATTATTAGTAATTATTATGCTAAATAAAACAGTATTAAAACTTAGTATGTTTAGTTTTAGAACAATTCTTTTGTAAAGTTTTATGTAATAACTATTTTATAGCATAACTTTTTATTAAAGTTGCTTATAAAAGAACTAAAGTTTTGTTTTAACACATAAACGCTATAGAAAAAAAGTATAAATATTATAAACTATTTAGTATTAATTTTAATTAGTATAAATTAGTTTAATTTAACTGTTAAGCAAAAATTATTTAACGTGCATAAAATATTATAAGTAATACTTATTTTTTTTTTAATTTTTGCGTTATTTGCTAATAATATTTATGCAATAATTTAATACGCTAAATTAACTAAGTTAGTAATACTGATTTAAACTAGAACAAAAATTTTATAAAGGTTATTTAATGCTGCTTATATTTCTTACGTACTATAAAAACTAAAAAGCAGCTCGTATAAATATGCTTATTTTGCATTAGATTTATTAACGCTAAGCAAATGCTAAAATATGCTATAGCTAATTATTTTAATACAAGCTGTTTTTATTAATATTTTAAAAAGCTACGTTGTTTTAGTTTTATAAAAAAACAATTAATCTTTTTATATATTTTATATAAATATATTATTAAGTTTTATGCTAAAGATTAAAAACAATTAGCAAATATTTATTGCTAATTAAAAAAACAAATTATAGTTTAAAAACAAAATGTCTTATATATTGCTACTGCTTTATTTTATGCAGTTTTTAGTTTACGTAATATTGTTTAAGTTTTTTAAATAAATACTATAAAGCTTAAACTATAAAATGTTAAAGATTTACTATATATATATTATTAATAAGTTATAAATGCTTTAGCTTAGTTAAAAGTTAATAATTTATTATATGCAGATATTTTTATTAATAATGCAGCATTAGCTAGTTTTTTAGTTAATAATATATTACTATTATTAATAAATAAAATATGTATTTTTACCGAAAAAAATCTTAATATTGCTTAAGCAAACTATATAACTAACTAAAACTTTATTTCTAGTGTATTAATTAAGCAACTATAAAGCTTTTAATATGTTTTTAGCACTAAGCAGTAATAGTAGCCTAGCTTAATAAAACAGAATAATCTAATAAAGTTTAATATATTTATAGTATTTAATAAAAACAAAGATATTTAAAGAACTAGTATTAATAAAAACGCTATTTTAAAAATTAAAAGAACTATGTTAAGCATAAGTTTTTGTAGCATTACTTTATTTAAAAGTAGTATTAATACTGCTTGTTTTATAGCAAAAACTATTAATTTTGCTAAAATTAATAGTATAAAGTATTTTAAGATATAGTAGTATATTAGTTTTGCTAACTGTTTTAATAAAGATTTTTACTTAAAGGCATTTTTGCATTTCTTTTTATATAAGGAAAAAAAGCATAAAAACGCTTTTGCTATTAAAAATAACGTTTATACTTGCAATACTAACATTAGCTAAAACATTTAAGTTTAGTGTTATTTTTTGCAATATAAAAGTTGCTATATAGCAAATCTTTTTTTTTTATTCTTACTTATAAATAATAAGATTTAAAATAATAGCATTTTTATTTTAAAAGCTTTAATTAAACAAAACGCATAAGCTGCAATTTAAAAAGCATGCTGCTTTTTAAGCTTAGCAGATTTAAATACTAAAAAGCGCTTTGTTTGCTATTATAAATATTATAGCAATTTATATATTAAAACTATATTAAAAAATATTTAATTAATTAAGTATAAATAGCTTTACTTTTGCAAACAAAAAAATATTTTTAGAAGTTAATTATAGTTGCTAATTGTTATATATAGCTTACTTATAATTTAGTTTACTATTAATCTTAAGAATTAAAGCAGCTTTATAATCCTTAAAATAGTGCTTTTTAAAAACTTAGCATAAGCTAAAGCACTAAATAAATATTAAGTAAGCTTTAATAATAATTAATAAAGCTTTAAATTTGCTAAAACTATATATTAAAATTTTATAGCTGCTGCTTAAATGTTTTAAATATATATAAACATGTTTATTAAAAACGTAGTAAAAGCTAAAGCATTTAGTAAAGTTGCTACGTATTATAGTGTAATAAAAAGTAATAATTAAAAAAGCTTTTATTTGCATAAAATATTATAGCTAGCTAGCAATATTATAATATATAAACTAATTAATAACCTAACTACTAATAAGATTCCAGGCTTAAAAAAGCGCATTATTAGCTATATAAATTCTTTTTTTAACAAAGTGCGCTATGTTTACTAAATAATTAAAATTTAAAATATTAATAAAAAAAATAGTGTTTAAATAATAATTTAGTTAATAATGTTAGCTATATTATTACTTATATTAATGTTTTAAATATATTAAAGCATTTTTAGTTTAATAAAACATTATTAATGTTATATATAAAACAGTAGTATGCTTTTTTAAATGCTTGTAATAACTGCTATACTTATATAAACACTTGTTAAAAAAAACTATATAAAAAAACAGCTTGTTAATTTAGCTATTTTTAAACGTTAATAAAAGCAATACATGTAACTAAAAATAGCTTTATTAAAATTAAAAAGAACTATTTGCGTATTAGCAAAACTAATTTAATTATAGCATTAATATTTTAATGCAACTATAACTTTACATTTTTACAAAAATGCCTTTAAACTTTTTCTATTATATACTATATGCTAAATTATATAACAAAAGCGCTAATTAAACATTATAAACTTATAGTATTTGCAAAGAAAATTCTAGATTAAATAGCGCAATATTAACAAAAATAACCTTATAAAAAAAACATAAAAAAAGTAAAAAGCGATTTTATTGTGCTATTTTTTATAACAAATAATAAAGCTAATATAGTTTTCTATAAGTTTATAGCTTTGCTTTTTAATAAGCTAATAATTATTTAAAAGCTTTTAGCTATTAAAGTTTGTGCTAATTTGCTTAAAATGCTAAATTATTATTTATTTATAAAAAACTAAACTATAGTTAACTTTAATTACTTTTATACTTATATATTAAAAGTTCTTTTATAATGTATAATTAACTGCTTTAGTTTTAATGCTATTTAGCTACTATTAAACTTATTAAGCAAAAAAGGTTAAGTTCTTTTTTATATGCAAGTTTATGCGCATAAAGAAATAATGCTTTAAGACATATATTTATACAATTATGCAAGCAGCTTTTATTTTACAGAAAAACCAAAAAAGGAATTATTATTACATTATTTTTTAATAAACAAAAATACTCTTTTTTTTAGAAAAATAGTTTAAAAGCTCGTTAATAAAAAGCAAATTTTAGTTTTTAGTAAACAACTTATTAATAGCATAAATATAAACAATTTAAATTAAGGCGTTATATTAAGGCTTTTATTATTTGTTTTATAGCATTGTTTTAGTACTTTAATTAAAATGTTTGCTTTTAAACTTTAAGATTATTATTATGCTTAGTTAAATAGCAAGCTTTTATTTAAAGTTAAAAATCTAAATTAGCTAAAAAAGTTAAAAAAAAAAGCAGCAAAAAACGCTAAAGCATAAAAAAATCAACAAGCTAATCTAATAAATAACAATAATTTATTATTTAATAATAATTAGCAACTAATAAACGTAAAAAAAAACTAGCTAGAAAAATCTCTGCATTTTTTACGCTATAATTTTAACTAGTTTAAACAGTTATTTAAAAAAATAAATAAGCTACTTAGTATATTAAATAACCTTAAATAATTTATTTAGCAAGCAAACATTAAAAACGTTAAAAATGCGCGTTTTAATATATTTACTAAGAATTAAACAAATATTTTTAACTAAATAAAAAATAATAAAAATAGTAATAATGTTATACTAGTTAAATAAATTAGCGTTACATTAATGCAACTAGTGCAACCTAAATTAGCAATTTTAAAAAACTACATTAAAAAAAAAATAAATATATTGTTTTAAAAAAGCTAAGTTGCATATATAACTATAAAAACTTAGTTAAAAGAAATAAGTTTATAATACCAAGTTTTAAGTTTAACTAAAACTAATAGTATTTTTAAATATTAATATTAAATAATTTTAAAAGTAATACTACTTTTGTTAAATATTTTCCTTTAATAAAATACTGCATTATTAGCTGTATAATATATGCAAAAAAAAGTTTAAATGTAAAATAAAGTAAGGCAGTTTTACTTGTATGCTAAAAGCTTAACTTTAATGCTAATGCAGTACGAAAAAATATACTAAAACTACTTACTACTATTAGTTTTTTAAAAAAACAAAGCAGCACTAAAAAATCTGTTGTTATTTAAGCTATATATAAAGTATTCTTTTAGTTAAAAAAAAAAAACAAAATATTAATTACTGCTTTTATTAAAAGCGCAGTAGTAAGTATTAATAGCATTATAATACATTTAGCAATAAAGTTTAAAGTATATAATAAACAAACTTTTTGAAGTTTAATATTAAAAAATAAAAATATTATATAATTATAGCAAAATAAGCTTGTTTTTATTATTAATAAAATTAGCATAGTTTTAGCTAAACTTTTATTTTAAATTAAAAAAGCTATATGTAAAAACTGTAATATAAAAAACAAAAAATAATTTAGTAGCTTTTTATATATTTTTATAGCTAGCAACTTTGCTTAGTTTTTTTTAATAAGTAGCATATTGCTAGCTAAAGGTTTAATAAATTTAATAGCTTTTATATAAGCAATATATAGCTATACTTTAAGTAAGCATTTAATGCATAAAAAATGAAAAAAATGCTAATAATAAAACTTAAAAAGCAATAATTATAATTTTAGCAATTAATATATATAAAATATAAATAATAAACATAAAAGTTACACTATTTATAAAGCTATTAAAATTATAAGTAATAGCAATAAAAAAGCAATAACTGCTTAAATTGCTTGTGCTATTAAAAGAGCTAAAGGCTTAGTACTAATAGAAAACGTTGCAAAATTAGTTTGCTTAAAATAGCAAATAAAAGCACAAAGTAATATGTAATTGCGTGGTTTTCTAAATTAATTCTGCTTTAAAACTTAAACCAAAAAAAACTAAAATACACTAAATGCTTAAGCAATAAATAACTTTTTATTGCTTTATTTTAGGCCTATTAATAGATTTTAACTTATTACACGTAATAATAAGCTGCAGCATATTATTAACTTTAAAGCAGCATAGTTATTTTTATAGTATAATAACTATGCTTTGTTTTTATTTATTTTTTTATTAAAACATAAGCTAAGTATACTAATAATAAAATACCTTACCGAGGTTTAAAAATATTTATATATACAAATAAATACAAGTAGTAAAAAAAAAAAAAAAAGTTCTTATAAAAACATAAGATTTAATTTAGCTATTTTAGTTTATAATTTATTTAGTAAAAAAATGCTAATTATTATAATAATTAATATTTATTCTAGTTTAGGTATAGTAAACAGAAGTAAATTTCTAGCAGAAAAGTTTATTTCGTTTTTTATAGCAACATATATTTGCTTAGCGCTAAATGTTTATTTTTATATAGAACTGCTTGCTTGTGTTTTTATTAAAAGAATAAATAACAAAACAATATATTATCCGGCTTTAAAAAGTAGTATTATACTATTGTTTCCTAGTTTTAAAAAACAAAAAGTAAAAGTACTAAAAGTTACTAAATTGTTTATTATTTTTAACTAAACAAGCATAGCTTATATAACTAGCTTAGCTATAACTAAATATAAAGCTTAAAGAAAAACGTTCTTTAAAGTTGCTTTATATTTAAACAGAACAGCAAATAGTAGTAAAAAAACTAACAATAAAAAAAAAAGCAGCAAAAAATTTTTATTTATATATATTTAATTGTTAAGGTTTATTAATTTAAATAGTATATAGTTACTTAGCAATATAAAGCTAAATGTTTTTCTAGATATCTGCTTTTTTATTAATTGCTAAGCATTAATAAATAAATTAAATAATATAAACATAAAAACCAAATTAAAAAACAAATCTATTAATATAAAAAAAAAATAAATATAAAATAATTAAAATTTTATAATATGTTAATTATTTGCTAAATAATCTGCATACTAAACAAAGAACTAATAGTTTTTAGCCTAAAGAATTAAGTTATAATAACTATAAGCATTAAAATAATAAAGCTTTTAAAAGCATAAAATAGCATTATATTTAGTAGTAATATACTATATATATTAATTAAACTAATTAATTACTTGATTAATTAGTTAATTAATTAATTAAACCTTTTATACTAACATATCCTACTATATTATAAATAAAGTTTGCTATATTTAAAACTTTTTAAAAGGTATATAAAATAGCTAAAACTTTATACTTAACGTTAAAATAAATTAATTAATTAATTAATTAATTAATAATATATTAACTACTAAAAATGTTTAGCTTAACTGTTTAATATATTTAGTTTATTAATTAAGCTAGCGCTGCTTTAGTAACCCTTATATAAAAGCTGCTTTTATGCTATATATGCATCTGTGTTTTTTTTTTGCTACTTTACTTTTTTACTTTTTACAAAAAAGGTAGGTTTTTTATAGTAGTTAGTATGTTTTTTAGCTTACCTACTGTTTTTTTAAACCTATTAGTGGCTAGCTATAGCATTAATAGCATATTAATTAGCTAAATAAACAAGTAGTGCTTATAAAACAAAAAAGAAAAAAAAAAGTTGTTATATGTTCTTTAATATTACTTTTTTTTTAATTTAAAGCATTCTTTAAGTCTTAAAATAGCTAGCTTATAATACACTTTAAAACTTATAAAAAGCTTACGCTTTTTTTAATATATATGCTTAATTAACCTTTTTGCATATAGCTATATAAAATGTATAAATAAGTAATGAAATAAATTATAATAAGTAAAATAATTATGTAATATGTTTAAGCATAGCTTAGTTGCAATATAGTTAAACAAAAGGTATACCTGTTTTTTTATAAACTTAGCAATAAATTTAAAACATATAAAAAAAACAAATAGTAAAAATTATAAAGGTTTAACATTAATTAAGCATGTTTTATTTAATTATTTTATTTCTTTAATATTAATTAATTTACTGTACTAAAATATATATTATATAGTTTATTTAGTACATAAAAGTATTAAACTAGTATTTATAGCTATATTACTTCATTTTATGCTACTTTATTTTAGTAGTAATAATGAAATTAGTGCTAAAAACTAAAAAATATAGTTATTTTATATTTAAAAAAAAAAAAAAAAAAACGCAAAATGCTTATAATTTCTAGCAGCAACAAAAATATTAGCACTACTTAAGTTATTAATATAATAAACAATAGCTATATATTTATAAATGCTAGCAGTAATAAAAGTAGTAGTATTACCTAAGTTATTAAAGCAAAAATTAAAGACTAAAAATATTATATTTTTAATAAAATTCGTTTTTAAGCGCTACTTTTTACTATAAGCGTTATAACTAGTATAGCTTAATTCTTAATATATAATTGTTAGCTAAAAAGTTAGTTTTGTTATTATTGTTTACTATATTAATAATTAATTTTTTTTTAGCAACATTATTAAGCTTTTTATTAAAGCTTTTTATTTTTTATTTCTAAAATGCCTTTTTTATAAAACAATAAACCAAGTTTAGTAAGCTTACTAAAAAGACTAATTTAAAACGTAAAAATAGCATATATAAAAAGTAATACTATATGCAATTATTACATAATTATGCATTTTATTTAAAAAGCATAATTGCAATAAAACTTGTTTTTTTCTTTTTATTAGCATTATTGCTAAATAATAACTAGTTTTATCCAACTTTTTAAATTTCTTTTAAATAAGCTTACAGTTATAAATATATCTTTAATTTTTAGTACTTAAAACTTTTTTTTTGCATAAACAAATTGCTAAAGTAAAAAAAAAAGCTATAATAATATAAATATTTATTATTAAAATTTATAGGGTTAAAAAAAAAGTATAAATTTGTTTAGTATTGCACTTAAAACTTCTGTTTAATATTGATTTTAAGGTATAACATAACTTAAAATTCGAAAAGTTAGTAAATATTTAAAAAAAACCAGATTTAATCACATTATTAATAATTTTACTACAGAGTTAATACTAAACAACAAAAAGTTAAAAGTAAAAAAACAATTAGCTATAATAGCTTTACGCTAATTAAAAGCTTAAAGCTATTAAAAAAAAAGAAAATAACTGCTATGCCTTATTTTTATAAAAAAATTAATTAATAAACTATTAGTTAAGCTTTTATGCATTAATTTCTGCAAAAGCAAAGAATTGTTTATACGTAGGGCTTAAAATCTAGCTGCTGCTTTAATTTAGGTTATAAGCTTAATACTACTTAAACAGTATTTTAAATGCTTAAAAGAACATAGCAAATTTTTTAGCTGCATTATTCTTTGTTTAATAAATCATTAATCTTAAATATAATATATATATACTAGTTATTACTATAAAAGCAAAGAATCTTTTTGTTTATTTAAAGAATTTTATATATATTAGCTATTTAATTTGCTATTTATACTATATAATACTTACTAATAAAATAAAATTAATAAAGAATTAATTTTTTAACGTTATAATTTTAATACTACTAAAATTTTTATTACTTTTTACGAACTAAAAACTAGTTTTATAAACATATAATAAAAAAAATTCATTTATGTTTACTATTGCTTATAAAAGCAAATATTTATAAAATAGCTATGTTATAATTAAAAATAGCATTAAAACAACAAACGCTAATTATAATACTTAAAAACAAATAAAGTTATTTATTTTAAAAAAAGCCTATGCTTAAGATGCTTTAAACAAAAACGTTTATAGCGTTAAACTAACTATTAAGTATACTTAACACACTAGAAAAAAATAGCTCTTTTATAAGTGTTTTGCAAAACTGTTTCAAAATACTATAAAGCAGCTTTATTTAAATATGCGTTTTAATAATGTAAAAACAAATAAAACTAATTATACATTAAATAATATATTACTACAAAAAGTAAAACAAGTATTGCTTGCTATAAAAAACATTAATTTTGTTATAAAAGAAATTAATTTTATTATTTTATAAAAATTTAGATAATTTCTTTACTTAAAAAAAATAACTAACAATAATTACTAGATATTTTACCTTTATAATATATATACTACTATAATTAAATTAATAAATAGCTAAAATAATTAATAAATTTAAAAAAAAAACAAATCTAAAATTAAAACTTAAATATTATAAGGTTTTTTATAATAACTTATAACTTATTTATTAATTTAAAAAAACTAAACTTATATTAATTAATACTAGTTATATATTATGAAATATTGCTATTTATTATAGTTATAGCAAAAAACTTAAAAGTATATATATAGCATAATAAACTACTTAAACTTAAGCTATTTTTTTATACTTTATATTGCTAATAAAGCAGCTATTTTTAGCATACGTTATATATTTACTTAAATAAAAACAAGGTCTTTTTGTATAAATTATTCTGTTTATTTTTTGACTTAATTAATTAATTATGCCTATGTTTTAGTTATTGCTAGTGTTCTTTTTACCTTATAGTTATTTACTTTATAAACCAAACATAAAAAGTACAGTAGTAGTTTATTTTAGCTAACAACAACAGGAAATGTTTTAATATATAGCAGCTAAAACATATATTATTTAATAGTAGTAATAAATAGTTTAATTTAATAGTTTGCTATTTAATTAACATAAAACATAAGTTAACCATAATATAATATATAGCCTTAGCAGTAAAGTTTTAATTATTAGTTAATTTAAGTATAATAATTATATAGCTATAAGCTTTAATAGTTTAACATAATGTATATATAATGAATTTATACTTATAAAAGTTATTTTAGTGCTAAGCATAATATAACGCTTTACTTAAAAATAAAGCTTTTAGTTTTGCATTATTAACTAGTTAACTATTATTTAGCTTTAAATAATAAAACATAAAACATAAAAAGTTAAGCGCTACATTTGTTGTTTAAATATTAAGCAAACTATAATAGTTATAAATAAGTAGCTAGTTTGCTGTAATGTTAATTCTATATGTTGCTAATAGTTCTTAAAGGTTATTACTATTAAAAAAAAAGTTGTTATAAATCTTTAATAAATATATAAGCCTAGCAAAATTCATTAATTAAATATAAAAAAATAAAAACTAACAGTATTATATAGTATACTATATAGCTATAATTATAAAACCTCGAAATACTTTAGCTAAACTATTATTAGTTATTAAATAGCAGCTAAAAGTAATAACTAGCATATTAATATAGTCTGTATAAGTATTAATAATATATGTAAGCTATTTTTTAAGTTAATAACTATTGCTAAAAAGCCTAAGGTAAATAAAAAAGCAGCACAACATAACAAATAAAATAATAATGTAACTAAATCTTTATTAACTAAAATAAGTTGTTTTTAAAAGATAAAAAACATAAAAATATAATCTAAAACAGTATAGTTATAATAAAACTATATATAATTTTGATTTTCTTATAAAAAGCAATATATTTAATAATTAATAAATAAAAGTTTGTTATAATTAATAGAAGCAATATGTAATAAAGCAGAAAAATTTACCTTTATTTTATATACTTTATTACAAAAATATGTTATAAAAACATAAAACATTAAAACACTTTAGCAAAAATTAAACTAGTATAACTATTAATTAAACAAGAGTACTATAGCGTAAGCATTCTTAATGCTAATAGCATATAGTATATGCTGCTTAAACTTAATAGAAAGTATAAAACAAAAGCGTATTAGTTTTTAAAAGGATTAAAATAAATGTATTAAAAGCATTTCTAATAATTAAAAAAAAAAAAGAAAAAATGCTATATATACAGAAAATAAGCAGCTTTAATTGCTTATTTTTTTAAAACAAGATCTAACAATATTTTTTAGTATTATTAATATTTAAAACATAGTAGCTATAAGTATTAATACTAGTATATATAGCTTAAAAAATATGTGTTTATAAAAGCTTTTAATAGCTAAATATAGCTTAGTTATATAGCTAAGCATTAAAATATTACTGCAATATCTTTGCTTTTATAGTAAACTCTTTACAAACTATATTACTAAAAATAGCTATATTTTAATTATTAACTTTAATTAATTCTGTTTTGTTTAAATGCTAAATTTCCAATATTTTAATTAATTAAGTATATTTAAAAGTAGTTATAAAATAAATACACTATATTTTTCTTTTATACTTAAAGAAAAGGTATAGTCTTTATAAGCTTTTTTGCTTTATTTTAATATAAAAAAATACAAAAATCAGGATATTTATAGGCCTTTATAAACATATTATGTAGTAAAATAATATAAAACAATATATTATTCTAAAAAAGAAAATAACTAACAATGCTATAATAGCGCATCTTATAATGTTATGTTATATTTATTTAGCAATACATTTTAATTATAACGTAAAAAACTAAAGGTTATATAGCAAGTTAAGCTAAAGCGTTAACTTTTTATTTTTACTTAAGTAGCCTTTTTAATAAAATGTTAAGTTAACTAAAGCTTAAAATAGCTGTTTAATATAGCATTAGCTAATTAATTTCAATTAACTAAATTTAACTATTTATATTAAAAGCAATAATTTGCTACTTTGTTATAAATGTAATTTATATTAAGTTAAACATATCTATTAATTAAAAAAAGTATAGATTAGTAAGTAAGTAAATAAATTAACTAGTTAATTAATTAGCTAGCTAACTAGCTAACTAGCTAATTAAGCGCTTTAGTTTAAAACTTAGCTAAAACAGTAATACTTGCAGCAATAACTAATTAATATAAAAACAAAAATATTATACCTTTAGCAAAGTCTATAGCTATATATATTAAGTAAGTTAATTAATTAAGTAAATATAAGTTAGCTTATAAAGCTATTAATATTATTAAGTAATCGTATAGTTAAAAAAAAGTCCTAAAAACAACTTAAAATGATTTATACACTATAAGCTATTTAAAAAAGCATAAGTATTTCTAAAACAATATAAATTATACTACGTATAAAATACCTTAGTTTTTAAGAAAATTTTAAACGTTTATAAGATTTATAAAGTTTATATATTAATAGCGCAGCAAAAGCATAAAAATATTACTGCTTAAAAACAAAATTCTTAGATTAAAAAGTAAAAGTACTTTAAAACTAGCACTAATTGTACTATGCGCTAAATATTTTAAAAAACTTAAAAAAGTATTAGTTTAAAAGGTTAAATAATTTAATAAAAGTGTTTAGTTATAAGGTTATTAAAAATAAAAAAGCTAGCAAAAGTATAATAAACTAATTGTTTAATTCAAGCTATTTTACTAAAAGTATTATTAAGTTGCAATTAGTATATATTTAAAAGCGGTTTATATAAGTCAGTACTACAAAAAAAATAAGTTTAGTTTAGTAATAGTTTTGCAGAACTATTTAGCTATTAAAAGTTTTAAAATAGCCTTGCAAAAATATTTAGCTATTTTAATTAGTAGTTAGTTTATATGCAATATATATATTAATATGTTTAATTTATATTTAAACAGTATAGCATATATATAAATATATATAGTTAAAAAGGTTATCTAAAAGTAAATAAAAAAAAAAGTTGCTAATAAAGCTATAATTTACTTAAGTAAAAATTTTCTAAGCATTATTAAAGTTAAAAAATAAAATGCAATTTGTATAAAAGTATACTAATTGCAAAAATAGCTAATAAAGCTATATATAGCTAAAGTGCTAATTATATAAGTATTAAAAAAAATGCCTGTTTGTTTACTTTTGCTAATTTTATTTGTTTTAATAACTAACTTTATTATTATTACTATTACTACTACTTTAGCTTATGCTTACTTTAGTATATTTATAGATTTAATTTATAGCTAAAAATAGCTGCTAACTTATTGCAGTTATTTAAAAATCCACTTTACTTTAGCTGCTATGTTTTCTGTAGTACGTATTCTTGTTTAGTTTAGTTCAAGTATATATGCTAATTAATGTTTAGCTTTTACGTATTATAAACTGCTTGTTGTAATGCTTTCTAGCAGTAATACTAATTCTAAAAATAAAAGTAAATAACTTAGTGCAATAAAGTTATATTTAGCTAATATTTATAAAATATATGTTTATTAAGCATACTAAAATCTTAAAGCTATACTATTATTACATTAGCTATATTACAGTAGTATATAACATTTTCTTTATTGCTGGCCTTTTATTATTAACTATTAAAGTAAAGTAAAGTAGCTAAACAAGCTAACTAGCTAATTAAAATAAGTTTAAGCTAAATTATATAATAAAAATAAAAAAGTAAGTATTGCGCTAAATTTTAAAGCATAAACTTAAATATTATAAACAACATAATAAAAATTAACTATGGTTGCTTTATTTGTATTATTACATAGCTCTTCTATTAATTATTTCATTTCTTAATTTATATATAGCTTAATTGCTTAAATACGTAAGTTATAACTTATTTTCTTGCAATTAAAGTATTATAGTAAATTTAGCGCAATTATATTGCTATAATCTTTTACTTATAACAAATAATACTATAAAACCTACAAGCAAACAATTTATTATTGTTAACTTATATGTTTAATTTATTTATTAATTAATTGCTATAATCTTTATATATAAGTTATAATATATTATACTTAGCTGCTTTAACTAGCAATAAACAAAATTTACTTAATATAAGCAGTTTAGCTATAATTAGCAACAAACATTTAAGCTAGCAGCCTTTAATCAATAAAGCCTAAAATAAACGTATAAAAATATTAAACTGTCTTTTTTAGCTTAGCTTACAGAACATTTTTATTTTTTTTAGCAAAACAGCAATTAAGTATTAAAAAGCTAATATAATCTTTAAGATAGCATAGCTAAAAAATTCATTGCTAAAAACCCTTAAAGAGCTAAAAGGAAAAAATTTTTATTAAAAAACTAGTGCTTCTTAAAGAAAAAAATACAATTGCTTTTATATAAACAAAAAAAATAAAAAATAAGCTTAAAAAAGAATAAGTGTTGCTAAAACTTCTAAAAGTTATAATATAAGCAAATTTAACGCTTATTTACATTAAACAAGTTTAAGCTTACGCATTAATATAAAAAGTAATTAATAATTAAAAATACACTTTGTTTTTTAAGCTAATACCATTTTTTATTAAAAAATAAAAAGCAAAATCTTTTAGTTATAAGCTGGCTATTGCTTAAAAACTTTATACAAAACGCAGCTATTGCTCCTTTATAACACTTATTTTTAAATAAGCAAGCCTTAAAAAAAAAAAAAAAGCATATTACCTTTATAAATAAAAAAGCCATAAAAAAATAAAGCCTGCTTAATAAAACTAAAATAATAAAATTCTTTAAGAAGTTATATAATAACTTAAATAAAATATTATATAAAAATCTTTATAAAACATTAAACATTTAAATAAATAAAAAATCCAAGCTAATTTTTACTCTAAAAAAACAAAAAAAGCGCGCAAAGCATAAAAAAAAATTAATTATTTATATAATTATAACCTTAATAAACCTTTATATACTACTATTAATGCTACTAAGCTAGCTATTAATATAACTATACTAATTGCTAAAAAAGTTATTATTAAAAAGCAGCAAATAAAACTAGCTTAATACTTTGCTTACAATTAAAACATAAATAATATTACTAAGCAAATATAATAGCTAAAGTTAAAACAAAAAAACGTAGCAATTATAAAGGAAAAACTAAAAGAAATGCTAAAAAAACTGCAAAATTAGTATATTTAGCTTATTAATTAAAAACTATAAGCACTGCAATATTATAAAATTAACATAAACCTGTTAAAAAAGCAAATATTTAGCATTAATGCTATAACTTCTAAGTATTTACAAAAAAGTAAATATAATTTTAAAAAACAAAAATAAAATAAATAATCGTTTAATTCTTTATAACAAATAAAATTAAACAATCTTTATTTAGCAAAAGCAATTATTTATTAAAAATGTAGTATAAACAATTACTACGTTTATAAGTGTAGCTTTACTTACAAATTAAAACAAGAAAACATTATATATTAGAACTCTAAATAGTGTTTAAAAGAGCTAAAATTTTCTATAAGCCTTAAATACATAAAAATTCCCTTAAAAGTTATAAAGATTAGCAAAAATAAAAAAAAAATACTTAATGCTACAATAAAATAAATATATAACTTTATTTTAAGCAACAATAAGCTGCTAAAGCAAAAAGCTTATTATTAACTTTAAAAAAAAAACCTTATTTTAGATAACAAAGATTTAAATGCTAAAATAAAAAGCAAACAAAAGAAACTAAAAAATAAGAAATTTTACTAGCTAAAAAACAAGCAGCTAGCTTAATTTTTAAGTAAAAAATCTAACGATTAAACTTTTATACCTTATAAAATAAGATTAGCAAAGGCCTATAATATTAAAAAAAACAACTTAATAAATAGTAAGCTAAATAATAGCTTTATTGCAACTAATTAAAACTTTATATAAAGCACCTCTTATAATATAAACAGCACTAAAATTTTGCAAAGCTATATATTAAGCAGAAAAATTAGCGTAAATATGTTTTAAGCTAATTATTATAAACCTTTATTAAAAAAAGCTGCCTTTTACTAAACAAAAAGTAAAAAAAAACTTAAAAAGCTAAAAAAAAAGCTCTTTATAAATTAAACAATTAAAAAGGTTTATTTAAATAACAACAAGTTTTTTATTTAACTTAACACTAAAAATATATAAATAAACAACAATTCTTTTAAGCAAAATACCTTATTAAAAATAAAAGGTTTTAATTATTAAAAACCCTAAAAAATATAAAAAGTAAAGCCTACAAAAAGAAATTTAGAATTTAAAAAAATGTAAGCTAAAAAATCTAAGGACTTTTTAAACAAAAAAACAAATATTACTTTTAAAAATCTTATAATAGAAGTCCTAAAGTACTCTAGTGTTTTTATTTAAACAATTGCTTAAACAAAAGCTAAATTATATTTTAAAGCAGCAAAAGTTCTTAAGCTAATGCTAAAAACAATACTACTGCTTTTAAATAACCTTAGCAAAAGTTTAAATTAATAAATCAAGCTAAACATACTATAGCTTGTTTTAAAAAAAAAAAGCAATAAATTAAAATATAAAGCTTAACTAAAAACTTTATTATACAAAATCTTAATTTAAGTAAACATAAAGGATGCTTTTTTTTATAAAAGCGTAAACTCTTTAAAAAAAAACACAAAATCTTAACAAATAGCAGCTAAAAAAGCATAAGCAAGCTTTTAGCTAGTATTATAGTTAGCTAATTAACCTAATAAACAAAGATCGCTAAGTAGCACTTATAAAACTAGCTTTTTATTAAACTATTTAGTAGCACAAATTAACAATAAAATAAATTATAACAGTTTTATTATATATATTTATATGTTTTAACTTAGCTTTATAACTGCTTTTTTAAAAAAGCATTGCTACAAAATAATAAAGGTTATTTGTAATTAAAACTAATAAAATAATCAAATAATATTGTTTTTTGCTTATATTGCTTTAAACCTTTAAACGTTAAAAAATAAGTTAAAGTTTAACGAAATGCTTTTAAAAATTCTAAACTAATATAACACTATATATTTATTATTTAAAAATAACCCAGAAAAATAAAGATTGCTAATTGTTATACTTTTGCTACTTTTTAAAAAAGTAGTATTTTTAATTAAACTTTAACTTAGTGCTAATTTTATATTAGTAATGCTAAAAGAAATAAATAAGCTTAAAAAACTAACATAACTAGCATTAATAATCCTACAAAACGCAAGCTAAAGCTTTAATCCTTTTAAACTAAAGATTTATAAAAAACATAATAATTATATTAATAGCAGCAGCTTAAACTTATTTAAAAAAACACTAAAGTATAAATTTTACAATAAAAAAAACTTAAGTTTAACAAATTATTTTAACTAAAAACATATAAGCTTTTTAAATCTATGTTTTATAATAGCTTTACTAATAAAACTACAAAATATTTTAGCTACTTCTTTAAGCGTTATAAAGCTAAAAAAATTTATACAACTTTGCTTAAAGCTTACTATAAAAATAAAAAACAAGATTTATAAAAGTAATATTACTAGAATTATTAACTCTAAAGCGCAATCTAGCATTATTGTAGACTTTTTTATTAATAAAAATAGCTTTGCTACTTAAAATACTAATATAACTTAAAAAAGATTTAATTAAACTAGTAATTTTGTTAAATATGTTAAATGCTTTAAAACTACTATTTAAATAAATAAAAAATCATTACTTTTTTTGCTATATATAGTTAGCAAAAAACAAACTACTTACTTTTTATTACTAAAAATAAACTTTATTGTAAAATCTTAAATAAGTTTATACTTTTAAGGCCCTTATATAATAGCTAGCATAATACTAAAAATAAGCTAAATTATTATATTAGTAATAAACTATATTAAAAGCCCAAACTTAAAAACCTAAAAACATTAATAACTAAAAAACTAATATATATTTGTTAAACTACTAGCTTAGCAAAAAAGCTACATAAAGCACAAAAGTTTTAAACCTCAAATAAAAAATCCAACAATTAACAAAAAGCAACAAAAAAAAAATTAAAAATATACAATTTAAAAAAATATACAAATATAAACTTTTAGAAAAATTAAAACCTATATAATGCTATAATATTAGCAATTTCTTTAACTTTTTTTACATAAAAAAATATTAAATTTCTTGAAAACTTAAAAATACAAAATAATAAAAAAGTTCGCGCTGCTTTTAATAATAATTAATTACTCGAAATACTTTTAATTACAATAAAAAAAACATTAAAGCAAAAAAACGCTAAAAGATTAACAATTATAAAAACTAAAAATCCTGCATATAAATTAAGCAACAAAAATAACTTAATTATAGCTTTAATTTAAACACTATTAATTCTTTAAGCTTTTAAAACTAACAAATTAATAAAAAATAAAACAATAATCTTAAACATAATATATAAAACAAAAAATAAAAAGATTTATTTTAAAAATAACATGCTATTTAATAGCACTATTTTACTTAAATCTTATAAGTAAAAAAAGCAAGCTTTAAAAAAAGCAAGCTATTACCTAGAAAATCTTGCGCTATTTTAATAAAATAGCATTTATTAAAACATATATTTACGTTTTAGCACTACTTCTAGAAGCATTTAATTAACTGCTAAGCAATTAGCTGCTTTTTTAGAAAAGCTTTATATAACCAACTTTATTTAACAAAAAGCAGCATTATTAACCAAAATATAATATTGCAAAAAAATAGCACTTTCTTAAAACTTTTCTAAAATAAAAAAGATTTATAATAAAATCTTTTCTTTTTATAAAATTAAAACAGTTTTTTATAAAGCATAGCAAGTTTATAATATTTTAATCTTTAAACCTCTAAAAAACATTACTATAAAAGTCTTAAAAACCTAACTTAAGCATAGCGTCTTTAAGAAAGCCTATAGTTTATATAAATACTTACTAATAAAAAAGCAAGCTATAGTTTTAGCTACAAAATATATATACTTAAGTTTAAAAAACAAAAGCACTAATATTTATAAAAAAGTTTAAAAAGCATTTTTATACATTAAATTAATGCTTATTTTTGGAACCTCGGTTAGCTAAAGCAAAACAATGCTTTACTTTTAGCATTTAACTTAAAACTAGCTTTTATTTTTTTAACATAAAAATGCATTTAGCTCTTGCAATTAAATCTTATATCTTTTATTTTATAAGTTATAATATAATAGCTTTTATTGTATTACAGGTTTTTAATAGCGTTACAACTATAAAAATAGCTTCTGTAAGCAATTCAAGCTTTAATTAATACTTATTACTTACTTAAGTACTTACTATATACTAACAATACTTAAGTACTTTAATAACTTTTACTATTATATAGTACTACACTAAATATTGTTTATTTATATATATACATACACATTTGTTTGTTTTACTTTATTTTAACAATTTTGTTTATTATAACAACTATTTATTACGCTAAAATTTTTTGTTTCTTAAATATTTAAGCTGCTTACTAATGCTTAAGTTATTAAACTATTTATTATAATTAAAATGCCTTAGCTATTTAAATTCTTTGCGCTATACTAAACAAGATTTAAAAAATCTTAATTGCTAAATTTACTAAGTAAACAAAACTTATATGCTATAAATTACAAATATAGTTAAAGCTAACTATTATATATATAAAATACAAGTATTTATAAAAGTTCCCTAGGATTATCTTATAAATACAAAGCTTTAAGCTATAAACAAAGTTTTTAAAAGCTATAATGTTTATATTAATTATATAGCGCTGCTTACTAGAATTACTAATATTTTTAAATTAATTAATGCATAATAAACCTAAAATAACTTTCGCTAGAAAGCAATAAATATTATTGCTGCTTTAAAATCTTATAAAATAAGCTAAAAAAGTATTTTTAGTTATTTATTTATTACTGCTTATGTTTAATAATAAGCTTTATATACCTTTTTATAACATAATTTACAATATACCTAAAGCTTTAAAGTTAATAATCACGTTTACTGCATTATAGTTATAATAAAAGGTTTATAATAAACTTAGTTAATTAAATTAATAATAGCAGTGCTATACTATAAATAAATTAAAAAATTAACAGAAAATATAGCATTAATATTAATACTTATGCTTACAATTTAAATAAAAAAAAGCAAAGCACTTTTATAATTTGCACGTTAATATTAGCTTTATTTTTATTAATCCATTTTATAGCTGCAAATTATACACTATAGCTGCTTTAATTACACTATGCAAAACTTGTTGTTTTATGCTTAAATTTCCAAAATAATCCCACTTAAAATTAATAAAAAGAATATAATACCTTTTGCTAATATATATGCAATATTTAAGGCATATTTATTAACATAAAAAATACTTAAACAAAAGTTATTAATATGCTAGTATAAATAGCTAAAAGAGATAATCTAGCTTTTTGTAAACTAGTGCACTATATATAACAGCGCTTGCAGCAAATTAAAAAAGCAAATAAAATTTTAACTAAAGTACTAATTATTATAGTAACCTAAAAAAAAAAACATATATAAAATAGCTAAATAAGTTCTAAATACAAAAAAGCTTAGTTATTATAACATAGCTAAAAAATTAATTAATTTATAGTTAGCTATATTAGCACAACAATAGTAAGCCCTAAATATAAAGCAGTAATAAGTTAAGCTTTTTATTAAACTAAAAAAGGTTTACTATAACTATTAAATAAAACTTAAGTATTTATTATAAAGCAAACTGCTAGTTATAAACTTTAAAAAGCTGCTTATTATAAAATACTAATTATAGCTTTTTAAGTAAAGCATAATATAATAAAGCACTAAAAGTAGCAGCATTAAATTTTAAACATAAAACTATAAAAGCAAAAAAGTAATACATTTAATTAAAAAGTAAAGTAATTACGAAATTTATTGTGCATTAAACACTATAACTTTACTATAACGCTAAATTACTAAATATATAATAAATTTCTCTTTTAAGAACCTTATAACTACTTTTCTTTTGGCTTATCTACTAAAATAAAGCAGTATAATCGCGCTAAATTTACTACAACACTTTAATTGCAAGAAAATAAGTTATAACTTATATATTTAAGCAATTAAGCCATATATAAATTAAAGAATAAAACAATCAATAAAAAAGCTATTTAATAATATAAATAAAGCAACTATAGCTAATTTTTATTATGTTATCTATAATGTTTAAATTTATGCTTTTAAATTTAACGCAATATTTATACTTTTATTTTTATTATATAACTTAGCTTAAATTTACTTTAATTAGCTAGTTAGCTTGTTTAGCTACTTTATTTTACTTTAATTTTCCTTTATTAAAATATAGCTACTTTTAGTTTATTTTAATACTTATAATTATAAAGTTCTTTTTACTATTAACGTTTTTTAAACAGGGTTAATATTATTTTTCTTTGTTTATTTAGTTCTATAAGTTCTTTTTTATTTTTTTTACTACGTTTAAAAGTAGCTTAAGTTTTAGCGCTTATAAAAGCATTTTAGCTTCGTTAAAACTAGTTTTAACCTTTTTACGTATTTAAATATATAAGCAAAAGCTTCTAAAAATGCCTAGCGTTTCCTTTAAAAAAGTGCCTATAAAAAGTTTATACTTTTTTTTTTTTAAACTATTAAGCTTAGCTAAGTTTTATATTTAGCTTGCTATACTTAAAAAAAAGAATATTTATAAGTATATTTATAGCAAAGTAATTTTACACTTTTAAAACGTTTTTATATTGCTTATAATAAAACTTTTTTAGTATAAACGTTAGTTCTTTTTGCTAAAAATTCCTCTTGCGCTTTAAAGTAAAAAGTATTAAAAAAACAAAACAATTAGTATTTAGCTTTTTTTTTAGCGTTTTGCTTTTGTTTTTTGCATTTTTAGTGCTTAATAAAATAAAAGCTGTTTTTTTAGATCTAAAAGAAATTACATTTAGTGCTTATAAAAGTTTATAAAGCTTAACGCTTATTAAAAGCAACAAGCGTAAATCTTTTAGTAATTTAAAGCTAAAGTGCTTTCTAAAGCTTTTTTTTATAAAAATAATAAGCTATATGTAACTTTTTTAATTATTAATGCCCTTTTTTAAAAACTAGTTTATTAAGTTGCAAAACACATAATATAAGTATAAAAGCTTAAAAAATCTGCACATATAAGTATTGCACTAAAAAAAGCAAAAAAATATAAAATAGCTTAAAACAACCTTTATATTAAAGTACTTTATTGCTTAATACTTTTGTAATTTTTAGAAAACTTGTTTATTATTTTTATTAGTAGTATGCTTAAAGTTTAAAATATATACTACTTTTAAAACAGTATTAACAAAAATAATAATTTAGTAATTATTTAAGCAATATTTTATTATAAGATATTTTATTTAAAAAGTTCTAGCAATTATTATAGCTTACTTTATATCTTGTTAATTTATAAGGAAATTTTTTATAAACTAGCTATATTTAAGCTTAATACTTATTTTTAAAGTTTTGCTCCTTTTATTTATATATAGCTAAAGCAATATATTTAATAAAGCTTTTAATTTGTGCTTATTTAGTTATTTTTTAGCGTTTAGCTTTATAAAAACGTTCGTAATATAAACAGCTTTAAACTTTTATAACACTATGTTTATTTTATAAAAGTTCTTATAGCAGCTAAAAATAATAAAACTTCTTTAGTAATTTAAATACTTTTGTTTATACTAATAAGTTCTTTTAGCAGCTGTTTATTGCTTTAAAAAAAAAGTCTTTAGCTATTACTGCTTATTATTCCTATGTATTATTTTTAAAACTTTACTTAGCAAAAAACAATAAACTAGTTCTTATTTATTATAAAGCTTAAGCTTATTAAAGTATTTAAAGTTATTATTTTTTTAATAATCGTTTAAAGCCTTTTTTAGTAGTAGCTTTTTTAAAGCTTCTATAAACATTAACTATAAAATATTTAGCTTTTGTGTTATAAGTTTTTATTCTTTATATAGTTTTAGCTTTATTGCTAAAACTATTAAAAATTTTATAAATATAACATTAAACTTATTAAAGCGCAAATTATTACTATTATAATAATTTTTAATTATAAATAAAAACTGTATTAGCATTATAAAACCTCCTATAGCTATAAACCTAAACATCTAGCTTATAGTTTATAAAAATTCTCCTAGAAATCCTTTTGTTAGTTTAAGCATATAAAATAACGTTTTATTTGCGTTTATTAAGCAATCCTATATAATAAAGTATGCTAAATAAACTTTTCTTTAAAAAATAATTGTTTTTTTACTATGCACTAGATCAAAAAAGTAAATATTTCTCTCTAGGATTACGTATACTATAAACCACTAATATTTTAACGTTTTTTTATTACAATATTTTTTATATATTATAAATATTAATCCTTTTTATATCCGTTAAACTAAGTTTAAAAAAAAGTTCTAGTAAGCTTTGCTATTTTTAGAAAACAAATAGCTAAAGCAGTTTTTTAGTACTACTTTTTTGTTTTTTTTTAGGTCTTTAAAAAACAAATATTCTATAAAAGTTATTTCTTTTTTAATAAAAAAGAACTTTAAAACAGATTTTAAAAAAACATTAACTAAAGAAAGCAATACGTTTTTTAGTTAAACATCTTCTGCATTTAGCCTATTAATCTACAAAAAAAGCATACAAGCTAAATACTTTTTATACTTTAAGCTATTAATAAACACTAGTTTTTTTTTAAGGCTGTTTTTAAAAAGCCTTTAGTTCTTAAAAAAAAGCTTCTTATAGCTAGTTATAAAGTCCGTATATATATACTTGTTTTTTTTTCCTTTTTTTTTTATTTTTCGTTTTGCTATTTATTATGCTTAAAGCTTATACTCTTTAGCATAAAATAGCAGCTTACTAGTACCTTTAAAAAAAAATAATGCTATTTTTAGCTAATTTATAGTACTAATAACTTCTTTAAAAATAAGAAATATAATAATCAAAAGCATATATATATAATAAAAGCAATCCTTATTAATGTTTAAGTATATATATATATTTGCTATGTTTTGCAGTTAAGTAAAAAATGCAAGCAAGTTAAAAAACCTAATGTAAATTAAAGATATAAAAGCAAATAGTGTTATGTACTTAAGTAAAAAGTATAAAGTATAAATATTAAAGTTAATACTACTTACTGCATACAGTTTAATATCTTTAATTGTTAATTTAAATTATTACTTTTTAGTAATTATAAAATCCTTTAAATATAAATATTAAAAGCATTTATATAAAATGCAAAAAGTTAGAATTTATTAAGTAAGTAAAATAGTAAAATTAAGTGTAAATAAAAAGTTTAGTAAAGCAAATATAATAAAAAAAAAGCTAAAATATATAGCCTTAAACTAGCGTACCTTTTTTTTACAAACTTATTATATTATTTTTAATTTATTAATTAATTATTTTATTGCTAAAATAAACTATTAATTGCTAAATGCCCTTATAATAATTATTTTTTATATGTTTACGTTAGTATTAATTAAAAAATAAGCAAATAAAGTAGTCTTAGTTAATTAAATAGTTGCTTTTTAATTTCTTTTTAATACACCTATAACTTACTTTTTTTAAACAACTATTATAACTAATAGCAAAATAAATAACTTAAGCTTTACTAAATATAAAAAAAAAGCTTGTTTTTTTTTTTAATTTGTTTTTTTTTGTATAGTTCTAAAGCTTTAATTTTTTTTGCAATCTTTTATTTTAGCGCTTAAGTCTTTAAATCACTTAGTTTACGCCTTTGTTATAAATTCTTTAGCTTTAAGTAGCATAATTAATTCTTGCTTAACTAAGCACGCAAAAAAAAATTCTTATATTATTAATAAAGTCTTAAACAATTAAAAAGCATTATAGCAATTTATTAATATTCGGAAAATCAATACTGCTTAGCTAACAAATAGTCTTACTTATAATATTTAAAAAGTTAAGTTTACTAACGAATAACAAAATATACATGCTTTTTTTTTCTTTAGATTTTGTTTTTTTTATTTAGCTAACCTTTTTTTTTTTTATATAACTAAGCACTAAGCTGTTTAAAGATCAAAATTTTTAGTAGTAATACTAGTAGCAAATATATTTAATAAAAAGTTAATCATAATTTCTTTTCCGAATGTTATGCGAATTAATATATTTAAGCTAGCTTTACTTAAGTAAAAAAGCAGCAATATTTAAAAGCTTGCTTACTATATATAAAAGTAACTAAAAGCAGTTTTTAAAGCAAATATATATACTAGATCCTTTGTAATTTCTGTTGGCTTACAGCTATATTTATACAATTGTTTAAAATTTAAAATGCTATACTTTATAAGCATTATAAGCAAATATTAATAATAGCTAAAAGCAAAAAGTATATAAAACTTTACTTTTTTTTTTTTGCTGCATTATTTTAGGATAAAAGTTTAGTACGTATGCTAATTACGCGTTTATTATTTAGTTATATAACTATTTATTCTATAAGTTTTAAAGTAATATAGCTAAATATCTTAAAGCTAACATAATAACTGCAGCAATTAAAAAAGATCTTATGCTTAAGAACTTTAAAAAACAAATAACTTTGTTTAAAAATTCCCTTATTTGTTTAACTAAAAAAAAAACTAAATTAAAACGTAAATTAAATCGTTTTTTTTAAGCTAATTTTATTGTTTAACCTATTATATGTTATATTAATAAGCAATAATTTAGTATTGCTTAAAAGATTAGTATAACGCCTTAATGTTTTAAAAAATAGTTAAAAAAATAAATTAAATAAATTACATAAAGTAAAATAAAATAGAAAAATTAAACGATTTGCTTATATAGCAATGCTTTTTTTAATATAATTTGTAATTATTTTTTCTTATTGCATAGTTTGCAAACTTTTTCCTAAGCATAATAAATAAAAAAAAAACAATCATTATATAAAAAGTTAAGTTTTAACACTTATAAAAGCAAATATATAGAACTTTTATAACAAAAAGCTCAAAATATACAAAATAAAAATTATTAATACTAGATTATTAAATCTTTCTTTTGTTTTTTTTTTAGTTTTTATTTTTTTAGCCTTATATAAATAAACATTCCTGCTTAGTTTTCTATAGCAAAATTTTGTTTTAGTTAAGCCTGCTTTAAACTTTGCTTAAACGTTTGTTGTTTTACTAAGTGTTTATTATTGCTTAATAGCAGCTTTAAATTATTGCTAATAGTTTAAGCACGTAAAATATAAACTAATAACTTTACAAAGTGCAATAATAGTGTTTTTTGCTTTTTAACAGTCTTAAAATTTCCGTTAAGTATTAAATAGTTTAAACTAAAAGCAAAAAGCGCTATTTAGTTTTAAACAAAAATAACTAAGCAATTAAAAGTAAGAAAACTTATATGTAAGCATTAATGCAGCAAAATAAACTTAAGTAATTAAAACTAATAAGCAGTTCTTATTTTTGTTTTTTTTGTTTTTACGCATTTTTAAAAAAAAGCAATAATAATTTACATTAGAACTAAGCTATTAAGCTATCCAAAAAACGTTAAAATAAAATAAAGACTTATGTCCTTAGTATAATAGTAAAAAAAGTGCTAACAAACAAGTTGCTATAAAACTAACAAATATAAAACTAATAAAAAAAAAGCTATAAAAAACACGCTTAATTTTAAGCGAAATAAAATAGTTTTATACATTATAACTTAATTATATAAACTTATGCAATTAGTAAAAATAAAAAACAAAACAATCAGTAAAAAAACAAAAAATAAAAAAAAGAAAATCTATTACTTTAGCTTTTATTAGTTATTATTTTTTAAAGCGCTTTATAATGTAGTAATTAAAAAAAATAAAATAAGCTATTATATTTTTTAGCGCTTAAAATATTTAAAGCACTAAAAGTTATACTGCGGCCTTTTAAACTTAAAAAGCCTATATAACTTATTATATTTTCTTTGCTTTTTATAGCTTAACTGCTATAGCTTTAATCGTTAAAAGCTTTATTGTTTTAGTTAGTTCTTTAATAAATAGCTATTACGCTAGTAGTTTATATATTAAAATTAAAATCCTTTAGCTTTTAGTACTCTTAGTTATTTTATATAAATTGCTTTAATTTTTCGGTAAAAAACAACCCTTTTAATTCTTCTTTTAATAATTTTGCTAGTTAGTATTATTTATAATTAACTTTTCTTTTAACTTAGTAAAAGCTAATCTATTAGTATAGCAGTTTTTTATTATTAAACTTGTTTATTAAAAACATAGTATTATAAAAAAAAACAAGCAAGCTTTTTTTAAATAGTTACCTAATTTTATAGGCGTTTTTTTAAGATCTAGTTTTTATAGCTAATTTTTTTTTCTTAGTTATAATTGCTTTAACCTTTATAACATTTTAGTTATAGCGTTTTAGCTGCTTAACTCTAGCTTTAATAAAATCTTTATAAAAAGCATTATTTTGTTATTTAATTACTTTCTACGTTAGTATTACATTTTTTACTAGTAGAATTAGCATTTTTTTATATATTAGCTTATATAAGCTGCAGCTATAATAGCATACAAAAGTGCAATCTGCTTATATTACTAAGTTTAAGTAATTTAGCTAATTTTTTCCAGTTTTATTTGTTATTTATATAAAGCTTTTTTTTATTAGTTTGTAGCCTTTTTTAATAAGGCCTTAAGCTTAAAAATAATAAGCAAAACTATAGTTTATTTTATATTCTAAAGTGTTTACTGCGTTTTTTATTTTTTCTTTAAACTTAAAGCTATTATTATACTTAATTTTAATAAAAACTCTGTGTTAAAACATAATTTTTTCCTTAATAAACTTAAGTATTACTAAAAAATCCATATGTTTTAAAAGTTTAGCTTTTAAATAAGTCGTTATTTTACTTCTTGCTTTTATAATAGCTTTAAATTTATTGCTTAATAGCATGGTTTGCATATTTATAACTTATAAAACTAAAGGGTTCAAAGAATAATTAAAATAATATTTTTTAGTTCTTTTGCTATTTATAGATTTTTAGCAATTAAAGCAACTAGCAATCGCAACATAAACGTTTTAATAAAGGCCTTTTTAGTAATATCTTTAAGTTATTTGTTAAGTTATAAATATTTAGTCCTTATGTATTATTTCTTAAAAAAGATAAAAAACTATAGATTTTTTCCTAGCATTAATAACTTTACTAAATAAAAACTACATTCTTTAAATAACTATAAATAATAGCAAAATCAAAGTTAGTAAAAGCTAAAGTTTTATAAACAATAGTAGGATTTTTAAACCTTATAATATTTATAAATATACCTTTTTTCTCCGCACAATTAATAAGTTTAATAATTTTACTTCTATATTTTTTTAGAACTAATAAATTATATTGCATTAATTTATTAAGTGCATAAATTCTTTCTTTATATTATTTTTGTTTTTTTTTAAACATATCTACATTTTTTTTAGCGTATTAATTTAATTTAAACTTATCTAGTTCTAGCTATAAAATTAGCTTAATAATATCTTGCTAAGCTTAGTAATATAACATTAAATATTCTTAGAATTAATTTTAGCATATAAAATAAAAAAAGTAGTGTTTTAAAGCTGTTTAATTATAATAACCTTTTTATATATAAGCTTAAATAAATTTCAAAATATACTAACTATTAGTTTACTTTTTGTATTAAGTTCATTTATAATTTCTGGTTTACTTAAATATATAGTATTTAAATATAAAAATATAACTTTACTATAAAAAAGTAATAAAGTTAGCTTTAAAAGCTTAAGTATGTTGTTTTGCACTAAATGGCTTTAAATTAAATATTATAGCAAAAAAAAAAGTATAGTTATAAATAATAGCAAACCAAAATCTACCTAAAAAAACCGGAATTATAACATAGCATAAAAGTTAACACAGCTTAAATTTTTTTAAAACCTAGTTACTAAATTCTTTGCTTAGTTACTAATTAGTGTTTATAAAAAAAAGTCCTTTATCCTTTATATAAGTTCGAGTATTTTTAGTTATAAATTAAAGACCTTTATATATTTGCGTTTTAATAAAGCAAAACTTATTAAACTTATTGTGTAATAGTTTTGTTTTTTTATTAAGATTTGCATTTAGTTCTAAGATTATATACCAAGTATAGTTATATAAAAAGCGCCAAAAAAAGTCTGCTATAACTTAAGTTTAAAAATAAAGAGTTAAATATTAATTTTTGTTAAAATAAGAAAAAAAAAAGCAAAACTATAAAAAAGTTAAAGCTTTTAAATATTAATACATAAATTTTAGTTTTTAAGTAGTATAATAAGCTAAAGCTATTATAACTTGCTAAAATAGTGCAGTGCTTACAAAAAGTGTAGCTTTATTAAGTTATAAATATTAGTATTGTTTTATGCTACTATTTTTAATATATAGTTAAATTGCGCAAAGTAAAAAAAATAAAAATTTAAACTGTAAAAAAGTATAATATTTATAGAAAGTATAGCTTTGTTAAGTTGTAAACATTAGAATTGTTTTATGCTACTGTTTTTAAAAAAAAAATAAAGATCTAGTTTATAAAAAGGCGTAATAACTGTAGTAAGTATAGCTTTGTTAAGTTATAAACATTAAAATTGTTTTACGCTACTATTTTTAGGAAAAAAATAAAGATCTAAACTATAAAAAGGCGTAGTGTTTATAGTAAGTATAACTTTGTTAAATTGCAAACACTAAGATTATTTTATGCTACTATTCTTAAAAAGAAAATAAAAATCTAGTTTATAAAAAAGTATAATGCTTGTAATAAATAGCTTTATTAAATTATAAACTTTAAAATTGTTATATAGTATACTTTTTGTTTAGTATATTATTAAATAACATAAGTTAAAAAAAATAAAGATTTAGTTTAGTTAAATTAAAAATAAACTTAATAAGCTTTGCTAATAAAAAATACGTATTAATAAGTTTAAAGTTTACATACTTAAAAAAAAACCTAACCTTTAATTATAATAAGTATTGCTTTAGTATTACTAGAAAAAAGTACGCAAATATAACTTATTTACTTTAATACTTATACTTATGCACTTGCTTTTTACTTTAGTAATTATAAGTAATTATAAAACTTATAAACTTACTTATATATTTAGCATACTATAATTTTAGCTGCAGTTTACAAACTTGTTACACTTTTTATAAATCTTATTTTTTTTTTAAATGCTTATTTTTCTAGCTTTATTTAACTTAATTAACTTTTTATTATTATTAAGCTTATAAGTGCATATTTTATTTATTTTATATAAGTAGCATATTTTTTTTTTAATTATAAAGCTAACTGCTTTACTAAAATAAACTACTATTATAATTATTTTACTAACAGCTATATTTTATACTGCATTACACTTATAACTTATAATTATAATGTTTAGCAAAAATAAATTAGGTTTTTGTAGTACTAAGCGCAACAAAGCTTCCGTAAGTAGTAAGCTTATTACTTTTTAGGTAAATAACTTTAACAACAAATTCTCTTTTAAAATAAAGCAGTTTAGCAAGCTACTAAAAGTTATACTAATATTTTTTAAAGCAAAAAGTAGCAATTTTAAATACGTAACTTTTTACTACAAAAGTATACTAGTACAAAAGTTTAACACGCTTAACGCTATATATTATTTCCTGTTTTTATTTAATACTACTAAATACACTTAATATTAATACTTATTTTTGCTATATAGCTACAAATGCTTAACAGAAATACTATTGCAGTAGTTTAAGCAAAAAACAACAACCCTTGTAAAAATAACTTATGCAAATGCTGCGTTTAAAGTTAAAAAAAAGTCTAAGTTTAAATACAAAATAAAATAAAGAAAAAGTATAAAATAGTTGCAAATTATAGAAAACATGTTAAAATAAAAAAATATATTAGCAAATATTGCAACATTAAAGAAAAGCTAAATTAGCTTTAACTTTAAGTACTTACTACTTAATTTATTAATAAACCCTTTAAAAATAAAGCAAACTTTGCTTAACTTTATTAATATATACTTTTAAACCTTTAATTAACTAGCTTACTTATTTTAACAAAACAAAGTATATAGCGTTTTTAAAGCATAAAATATATACTGTTTTATACATATTTAATCTTTATAGTTTAAAACTTTTATTCTTACTAAAGTAAAGTAAAGTGGCTAAATAAGCTAACTAGCTAATTAAAGTAAGTCTAAGCTAAGTCATATAGTAAAAAAAAAGGTATAAGTATTGCGCTAGATTTTAAAGCATAGATTTAAATATTACAAACAACATAATGAAAATTAGCTATAATTGCTTTATTTGTATTATTAAATAGCTCTTTTATTAATCGTTTCATTTCTTAATTTATATATGGCTTAATTGCTTAAATGCATAAGTTATAACTTATTTTCTTGCAATTAAAGTGTTATAGTAAATCTTGCGTAATCACACTGCTTTATTTCACTATAAACATCAAGTGTTTAAAATAAAATAATATGGTTTGCTTTTTTTATTGTATATTGCAGCCCTTATAAACTATAAATATACTTAACTAGCAGAAAACCTTCGGCCTTTTTTGTATACCTGCCTTAAAACTTATAAAGGTCGTAACGTATGCTTAGATTTAAAAATTATATAAGTAAGCAACTTAAAGTTGCTAACTTTTTTTGTTAATAGTTTATATTTTATATAAACGTGCTATAAGTAAACAGCAATAAAAAATTTTTACGTATTGCTTTATTAACTTATTTTAAAGCTATTATAGTAATAAACTTTAATTAAGCTATTATTATAACTTTTGTTAGCTATAAAGCTAAAGTAAAAACAAAGTTAATTATAGTATAAAAGCTAAACTAAGCAATAAAAGCAAACGTAATTTAAGCAGTATATAAACTACTAAATAATAACTAAAAAGTTATTTTTAATAAGCAAAAAATTTAAACTTAAATGCTAGCAAATATATTATAAGCTTGTTAAATATTTAGTAAAAAATCAAAAATGTACTTTTAATTATATTAGCTAATAGCTTTAAGCCTACTAATTAAACAAGTGCTAAAAAAAAAAAAAAAAATGTTAGCTTAACTTAAGCTAGCTAACTAAAAGCTAAAAATTAAAAAGCTGTTTTTTTTACTTTGCTTGCTATAACGCAAGCAAAAAACGTACTTAGTATATATTAAAGTTATAACTACAAAAAATATAAACATAACGTATACTAATAAACTTTTTTAAAACTATTATTATTTTTAAATAGCTTTTTACTTTATAAATATAATAGCAACTTAATATTATAGTTATTAAAAATAAAGCTATTAAGCTAGCATATATAAAAACAAGCAAAAATATAGCTAATATAAATTTTTAAAACATACTGAAAATAAAGCAAACTTATGCTTTATATAAACCAAAAAAAAAGCAGCTATATGTTTTTTTTGTTAAAGCAACTATTTAGCTTAAGCAACAAAATATTTAAAAGCTATTTAAGCGCATAAGCTAGCTAAAAACGCCTTTATTTACTACTTTATACAGTTTGTAATAAAGCTAACTTAAAGCTAACTATATATTATTGCTGCTATAAAAACGCTATATAAGCAAAAAGCTAATAATTTAACAAGCAAAAATACTATTTGCTTAAAAAGTTGCTTACTAAAAAAAACTACGCTAATAACTACGCAAAAAACAAAATTATAAATTATTGTTAATATGCTAAAGCTTTAAAACTAACCTAAAAAAAACCTGTTTAAAAACTATTAATAAGCAGTTTAAGTAATAAAAAGCTGTGCTTGTGCAGCAAACAAAAATACAAGCAGCAAAAGCAGCAGTATTAAATAAAAATCAAGCAACATAATTTTTAAATAATAACGCTTATATAATTAGCTATAAAAAAAATATAGGTTATAATAGCAAACAGTTAACAAAAATGTTTTTATTTAGCTTTAGCACAGTTTTTACTTACGTATAAAATTAAGTAGCTTTTAGCATAGCTTTTTAAAGCTATTAGTTCTAAGTAATACAATATATATTAAGCTTTTTTATTTATGTTTTATTTTAGTTATTTTTTCTTAAAAAATAGCTAGCATAAAATCTTATTATATAATAAACTTAAGTAGTTTATTTGCTTTTTAGCTTTTTTTGCTTTTTAAGTTTTATAATAAGTAATAAAAATTAAAGTTGCTTATAAATATATAGCATTTTTTTAGCTTGCTTACTTTACGTATTTTTTAAATTAAATTATATTAAACTATTTTTTTTTAATTTAGCAAATATATTAACTATAAAGTTATTGCTAAATTACTATTGCTTATTATAACTTTTGCTTAGTTTTTATTAGCATTTTTTGCTAGCGTTTTTATTGCAATTTTTTTGTTTATATATAGTATAGCTTTACTTTTTAATTAAATAACTTAGTTACTATTACTACTAAAATAATATATATTGCTATATTTATTAATTACTAGCTTTTAAACTATTATATAATTAAAGCTATTATTTTATAATATATATATTATATTACTTTTAAATTTTATAATATTTTAAAAAGCAATATTATATATTATTAAGTTAATAAAAATAAGTTTTTGTTTGCATTACTAGTTTGCTGTTTTTTTATTAGTAACCTTTTTTTATTTAGCTTTATAAATATTAATACTATTAGCATTTTTAAACTACTTTTATTTATTTTTTTGCTTATTACTACTGTTTTTTTAGCACTTTAAAAGCTTTTAAGTTGCAATATATATGTTACTTTTGCTTTATTTTTTTGTTTAACTTTTTTTTAGCAAGCTTTATTTTATATTACGTACGTTTTTTTATAATTTATACATTTTTGCTTTGTTTTCTACGTTTTTATTAAACAGCTTTTTTTATTTTTTTAATGCTTTAAAGCTAAACAATAGTTATACTTTAAATTTTTGCAGCAATATTTAGCTATATGTTTATATTTATAGCAATTAAAGCACTATATAACTTTAAGCTTTATAATAAAAAGTTTGCAATTAAATAGCTAAGCTTTTTATAAAAAGCTATTTTTATATATTATTTTAGCTGCTATAATACTGCTTATATATAATAATATTAACATAAATCTAGCTTTTATATTTTTAAATAGCATTTTTTTATATTTTATAACTTTAAAATGTTTGCTATATAATAATTATAGTAAATCTTTGTTTAAATATATTACTTTAATACGTTTTACTAAAATGTTTTTTATTATTAGCGCTGCTTTTTTTTGTTGTATTTTTAACTTTTTTTTAAAAACTTTTATAATTTACTTTTTTTTTTTAGCTTTTTAAAGCATTGCTTCTTTAAAAGTAATTATTATATTTTTGCTATATAGCTTTTTAGCAGTAATTGCATTATTACTTATAAGCGCTATATTTACTACTTTAATAATATTAGCTAATGTTTTATTTTTAAAGTTGTTAGTTTATTTTTTAACTTTAATTAACATTTTTTTATTTTGCTTAAATAATACTGCTTTATTATTGCAAGTTAGCTATAAAGCTACTATTTATGCTTAAAATTTTAGCGTATTTACGTTTAATAAAGTTTATTAAAAAAGCTTTTAAATAGTATTTTTAACGCTTTTTTAGTTAGCTTTTATAGTAGCATTTAAGTTATAGCAAGTTATAAATATATTAAAGTTGTTTTTATTATTAAGCTTTATATTTTGCTAGCTTTTTTGGGCTTTTTTTAACGTATATATTATTTGCGCTTTTTTTATGTTCTTTTAAAAAAAGATTTTTTTTGTTATCTTTTTTTCTGTTAATACCTATAATATTAATTTTACAATTTTATTAATTATTTTTTATATATTAAAAAGTTTATTAGTTTTACGTTTTTTGTTAAAACGTTGCTACGTTATAATTGCATTACTAGTAAGTTTTAGTACTATATTAATTACATTTTTAACAAATAAGTTATTTAACACTATTTCTCCGTTTTTTGTTATATTTGTACTCCGCAAATAAAGTGCAACTTACTTAGTAAATAAAAGTTGCTATGCTAATTTTAGTAATTTTAATTATTTAATAATTAAGCTTAAACTTACAAAGTTATAATTAAGTGTAAAGAATTTAAAAAAGGTCTTATATGCTTTTTAATTTTTATAGTTTTATGTTTATAATTTTATATTATTATTTTTAATATTTTATTATATTATATTTTATACTTGCAGCATATTAAAAAAGCAAACAAATTTTTAACTAAGCTACTAATTATTACGCAACTTAAAAAAAGCACGTAAAATAGCTAAATAAGTTTTAAATATAAAAAAGCTTAGCTATTATAACATAGTTAAAGAACTAATTAAATTATAAGCAGCTATAAAAACATAAAAACAAAGGCTTTTAAATATAAAGCAAAAACAGCTAAGCATTAATACTAGCTTTCTTTTAAGCTAAAAAAGGTTTATTATAACTATAAAACAAAAGCTAAAGCATTTGTTATAAAGCTATTTGCTACTTATAGTTTTAAAAAGGCTGCTTATTATAAGTTTACGTTTATAAACTTTAAAGTAAAGCATAATATAATAAAATACTAAAAATAGCAATATAAAATTATAAACATAAAATTATAAAAGTTAAAAAGCATATATTATAAAAAAGCAAAGCAATTAAGCAATTTTATTAAGTATTAAACACTAAAATTCTATTAAAACTTTTAGCTACTAAATATATAATAATGTTAACCTTTAAAAGTTACATAAATATTTTTTAACTAGCTTATTTATATAAAACTTTTAGCTTTTTTATTTACTATAGCTTTTTTTGCTTTTTTAATTATAACTTAAAATTATATATTAGCTATAAGTGCAACTTAAATATTTTTATTAGTATAAAAATAATGCATAATTATATAAGCTTTAATAAATAATTAAAGTTTTTTATTAACTTTTTTAAGCTAAAAAATTATTAATAATACTTAAAATTAAAAAAACTTTAATAGTTAAAATAAATATAAAGTAAAGCTTAAAAACGTTTAAATATTAATATAATTAAAAGTATTTATAAAACTATAACTATTACTTTTAGTGCTTATTTTGTTTTTTTTGCATTATAAGCACTTAGCAAATTTACTAGTAATATTATAAGCACAAAAGTTATTAATGTTTTTATATAATTAGCATAAAAAAAACAGCAATAAAAGGTATATAATATACTACTATAATATAAGCAATATAATAATAGTATAGCTTAAGCATTTTAGTATGCTTAATAAATATAAATTTTAAAGCTATTAGTAATATTTTAGCGTAAAGCACTAAAGCATTTATTTTTATTTTAAAAATTAGCGTTATAATAAAAAAACATAATAATAAGTAATTATAAAAACTTAAACTATATAGTAGTAAGCTATTAGTTATTTTAGTTAATATTATAAATTAAATAACTAATAAAAACTATAGCAAAATAATTTATAACTTTAAATATATAAGCTTAATATTAGTTAGCATATATATTTAAGCTAAACTAGTTATAAATATATATTATAAAAAATATAGTAGCTATAGCAAAATAGATTTTTATATAACTATAATATATTAGCAATTAATTAAATTATAAACTAGGTATTTTAATATATTAAAGCAAACATAAGCTAAGCATATAATAATAATAATAATAAAAGTAATAAAATTAATAATTAAAAAAGAAAAAAATTAATATAAATAGCTAAATAAAATAGCTTATTATTTATTGCTACTTTATATTGCTTAATATATAAGCTACTTATAAGCTATACTTATTTAATAAGCTTACTATAAAAAGCATAAAAGCAGCTTAAAAAATAAATATATAAGTAACAAACTAAAAAATAATAAGCAATTAACTTTATTTATAACTTAATTATAACTTAGTTATAAAAAAGCTAATATAGTAAAAAGCTAGCAGTAATATTAAAGTAAGCAAACTATAATGTACTAATAATATAATAAAAAAAGGTTTAAAAAAAAACTAAAAAAAAAAGCAGCATATTTAGCTAAATAAGTGCTAAAACTAAAAAAACTGCTATAAATAATATAAAGCAAGCAATAATACTAAAGCAAACAAACTATAAAGCAAAAAAAAATACAAAGGAAAAAAAACTATAAAATAACTATATAAAAGTATATATACTTAGTTAACAGCATAATATAAATAAGCAAACAACTTAAAAACAGAAAAATAAAAAGCAAAGCACTTAATAAAATCGTAGCAAAACTAGTGTAACTTAAAAGTAAATATAAAATGTTTTTACCTAGCTACTAAAACAAAAATAAGCCGCTTATAGCTCGCTTTTAACCTAAAAGCACGGTTTTTACTTATATTGAAATAAAGCAGTGCAATTGCGCAAAATTCACTATACCACTCTAATTGCAAGGAGATAAGTCATAACTTACGCATCTAAGCAATTAGGCCATATATAAATTAAGGAATTAAACAATTAATTAAAGGGCTATTTAATAATATAAATAAAGCAACTATAGCTAATTTCTATTTTGTTGTACGTTATTGTTAAGTTTATACTTTAAAATTTAGCGCAATACCCATATTTTTATTCCTACTATATAACTTAGCCTAAATTTACTTTAACTAGCTAATTAGCTTATTTAGCTATTTTACTTTATTTTAATTTTCCTTTATTAAAATATAGCTGCCTTTAGTTTATTTTAATACTTATAATTATATAGTTCTTTATTTTTATTAGCGTTTTTTAAACGAAGTTAATATTATTTTTTTTTGCTTATTTAGTTTTATAAGTTCTTTTTTATTTTTTTTGCTACGTTTAAAAGTAGCTTAAGCTTTAGCGCTTATAAAAGCATTATAGCTTCGTTAAAACTAGTTTTAGCTTTTTTACGTATTTAAATATATAAGCAAAAGCCTTTAAAAGTACTTAGCGTTTTTTTTATAAGAGTGCTTATAAAAAGTTTATACTTCTTTTTTTTTAAACTATTAAGCTTAGCTAAGTTTTATACTTAGCTTACTATACTTAAAAAAAAGAATATTTGCAAGAGTTTTTGTAGCAAAATAACTTCGTACTGCTAAAACATCTTTATATTGCTTATAATGTAACTTTTTTAGTATAATTATTAGTTCTTTTTGCTAGGAACCCTTTTTGCGCTTCAAAATAAAAAGCACTAAAAAAACAAAACAATTAACTTTTAGTTTTCTTTTTGGCGTTTTTTTTTTACTTTGTATATTTTTAGCGCTTAATAATAAAAAAGCTAACTTATTAAATTTAAAGAAAGTTGCTTTTAGTTCCTTTAAAAAATAATAAAGCTTAGTGCTTATTAAAAGCAATAAACGCAGATTTTTTTGCAACTTAAAGCTAAAATGCCTTTTAAAGTTCGCTTTTAAAAATTAAATAAGCTATTTATAACTTTTTTAATTATTAATACTTTTTTTTAAATATTAGCTTATTAAGTTGCAAAACACATAATATAAATATAAAGCTTTAATAAATCTGCATATATAATTATTGCGCTAATAAAAACAAAAAAGTATAAAATAGCTTAATATAACCCTTATATTAAAGTGCTTTATTGTTTAATACTTTTATAATCTTTAGAAAACTTATTTGTTATTTTTATTAATAGCATGTTTAAAGTTTAAAATATATGCTACTTTTAAAACAGTATTAATAAAAATAGTAATTTAGTAATTATTTAAGCAATATTTTATTATAAAATATTTTATTTAAAGGGTTGCAGCAATTATTGCAGCTTATTTTATGTTTTGCTAGTTTATAAAAAGATCTTTTATAAATTAGCTATACTTAAGTTTAATATTTATTTTTAAAGCTTTAGCTTTTTTATTTATATATAGCTAAAGCAACACATTTAGCAAAGCTTTTATTTTATGCTTATTTAGCTATTTTTTAACGTTTAGCTTTATAAAAATATTTATAATATAAATAGCCTTAATTCTTTATTTTATAATGTTTATTTTATAAAGGTCTTTATAGCAGCTATAAATAGCAAGTTTTCTTTAGTAATTTAAATATTCTTGTTTATACTAATAAGTTTTTTTAGTAGCTATTTGTTGTTTTAAAAGGAAAGTTTTTAGCTATTGCTTTTTATTATTTTTATGTATTGTTTTTAAAACTTTATTTAGCAAAAAACAATAAGCTAGCTTTTATTTATTGTAAAGCTTTAGTTTATTAAAATGTTTTATATTATTATTTTTTTAATAATTGTTTAAAGCTTTCTTTAATAGCAGTTTTTTTAGGGATTTTATAAACAATAACTGCTAAATATTTAGTTTTTGTACTATAGGTTTTTATTTTTTATATAGTTTTAGCTTTATTGTTAAAACTATTAGATTTTTTATAAATGTAACATTAAATTTATTAAAGCAAAAATCGTTATTTTTGTAGTATTTTTTAATCCTAAATAAATACTATATTAATATTATAAGACCTTTTATAGCTATAAATCTTAACATTTAGTTTGCAGCTTATAAAAATGCTTTTAAATATTTAGTTTTTAGTTTAAATATATAAAGTAGTATTTTATTTGCGTTTATTAAGCAGTTTTATGCAGCAAAATATGCTATAAAAGCCTTTTTTTAAAAATTAAGCGTTTTTTTATTAAACAATAAGTTAAAAGTATAAAAAACTCCTATTAAGATTACATATAGTATAAACTACTAATATTTTAACGCTTTTTTATTATAATACCTTTTATATATTAAATATATTGCTTTTTTTTATATTTGTTAAATTAAGTTTAAAAATAAGTTTTAGCAAGTTTTATTATTTTTAAAAAACGTATAGCTAAAGTGCTTTTTTAGTACTACTTTTTTTTTTTTTTTTAGGTCTTTAAAAAACAAACTTTTTATAAAGGTTATTTTTTTTTATATAAAATAAAACTTTAAAACGGACTTTAAAAAAACATTAACTAAAAAAAGCAGTATGTTTTTTAGTTAAACATTTTTTGCATTTAGTTCTTTAATTTATAAAAAAAGCTAGCAAGCTAAATATTTTTTATACTTTAAATTTTTAACAATTATTAGCTGTTTTTTAAAGCTGTTTTTAAAAAGCTATTAGTTTTTAAAGAAAAGCTTTTTATAATTAGTAGTTAAGTTTATATATATATGCTTATTTTTTTTCTTTTTTGCTTTTTTTTTAAAGTTTGCTATTTTTTATGCTAGTTATTTATACGCTTTAGTATTAAATGTTAGTTCTGTAAAACTTTTAAAAAAAAATGCCTTTATTTTTAATTAATTTGTAGTACTAGTAACTTTTTTAAAAATAAGAAATATAATAATTAGAAGCATATACATATAATAAAAGTAATTCTTAATAATATTTAAGCATATATATACTTTTATTATGTTTTATAATTTAATAAAAAATGCAAGCAAGTTAAAAATTTTAATATAAGTTAAAAGTATAAAAGCAAATAGTATAAAAAGTATAAAGTGCAAATATTAATATTAGTACTGCTTGTTTTACGCAGTTTAATATTTTTAATTGCTAATTTAAGTTATTATTTTTTAATAATTGTAAGATTTTTTAAATATAAATACTAAAAGCATTTATACTAAATATAAAAAGTTAAAACTTATTAAGTAAATAAAATAGCAAAGTTAAATATAAATAAAAAGTTTAATAAAGCAAATATAATAAAAAAAAAGCTAAAATATGTATTTTTAAACTAGTGCATTTTTTTTTTATAAACTTATTATATTATTTTTAATTTATTAATTAATTATTTTATTGCTAAAATAAATTATTAATTATTAAATGCTTTTATAATAATTATTTTTTATATATTTATGCTAGTATTAATTAAAAAATAAGCAAGTAAAGTAGTTTTAATTAGCTAAGTAGTTATTTTTTAACTTTTTTTTAATATATTTATAATTTACTTTTTTTAAACATTTATTGCTACTAATAGCAAAGTAAATAATTTAAGCTTTAGTAAATATAAAGGAAAAGCTTGTTTTTTTTTTTAATTTGTTTTTTTTCAAGTAGTTCTAAAGCTTAGATTTTTTTTGCAATTCTTTTTTTTAGTGCTTAAGTTTTTAGATTACTTAAATTATGCTTTTATTATAAAGTTTTTATTTTTAAGTAGTACAATTAATGCTTGTTTAACTAAGCATTTAAAAAACAATTTTTGCGTTATTAATAAAGTTTTAAACAATTAAAAAGCATTATAGCAATTAATTAATATTTAAAAAATTAATACTGCTTAGCTAATAAATAGTTATACTTATAATATTTAAAAAGTTAAGTTTACTAACAAATAATAAAATATACGTACTTTTTTTTTCTTTAAATTTTGTTTTTTTTATTTAGCTAACTTTTTTTGTTTTATATAATTAAGCATTAAGCTATTTATAAATTAAAATTCTTAGTAGTAATACTAGCAGCAAATATATTTAATAAAAAGTTAGTTATGATTTTTTTTATATATGCTATATAAATTAACATATTTAAGCTAGCTTTAGCTAAATAAAAAAGCAAAAACATTTAAAACTTTGCTTATTATATATAAAAGCAACTAAAAGCAGTTTTTAAAGCAAATATATATATTAGATTTTTTATAACTTTTGCTAACTTATAGTTATGTTTATATAGCTATTTAAAATATAAAATGCTATGCTTTATAAGTATTATAAATAGTTGCTAATAATAGCTAAAAGCAAAAAGTATATAAAGCTTTATTTTTTTTTTTTTTGCTGTACTATTTTAAAATAAAAGTTTAATACGTATATTAATTGCGCATTTATTATTTAGTTATAAAACTATTTATTTTATAAGTTTAAAAGCAATATAGCTAAATATTTTAAAGCTAATATAATAACTATAGTAATTAAAAAAGATTTTACGCTTAAAAACTTTAAAGAACAAATAGTTTTAACTAAAAATACTTTTGTTTGCTTAACTAAAAAAAAAACCAAATTAAAACATAAATTAAAGCGTTTTTTTTAAGCTAATTTTATTGCTTAGTTTATTAAAAGTAATATTAGTAAGCAATAATTTAGTATTGCTTAAAAAATTAGTATAACACTTAAGTGTTTAAAAAAATAGTTAAAAAAATAAATTAAATAAGTTATATAAAGTAAAATAAAATAAGAAAATTAAACGATTTGCTTATATAATAATGTTTTTTTTTATACAATTTGCAATTATTTTTTTTTATTGCATAGCTTGTAAATTTCTTTTTAAGCGTAATAAATAAAAAAAAAATAGTTATTATATAAAAAGTTAAGTTGTAATATTTATAAAAGCAAATATATAAAACTTCCGCAATAAAAAAATCAAAAATATATAAAATAAGAATTATTAATATTAGATCGTTAAATCTTTTTTTGTTTTTTTTTTAGTTTCTATTTTTTTAGCTTTATATAATTAAATAATCCTGCTTAATTTTTTATAGTAAGGTTTTATTTTTACTAAACTTGCTTTAAACTTTGCTTAAACGTTTGCTGTTTTATTAAATGCTTATTATTGCTTAATAGCAGCTTTAAATTATTACTAATAGTTTAAGCACATAAAATATAAACTAGTAACTTTTTAAAGTATAATAATAATGTTTTTTGCTTTTTAGTAGTTCTAAAGTTTTTATTAAGTATTAAATAGTTTAAACTAAAAGCAAAAAAAACTATTTAGTTTTAAATAAAAGTAATAAAGCAATTAAAGGTAAAAAAACTTATATGTAAACATTAGTGCAATAAAATAAACTTAAGTAATTAAAACTAATAAGCAGTTTTTATTTTTGTTTTTTTTGTTTTTATGCATTTTTAAAGAAAAGCAATAATAATTTATACTAGAATTAAGCTGCTTAGCTATTTAAAAAACATTAAAATAAAATAAAAACTTATATTTTTAGCGTAATAATAAAAGAAGTACTAACAAACTAGCTGCTATAAAACTAACAAATGTAAAACTAATAAAAAAAAAGCTATAAAAAATACGCTTAGTTTTAAGCAAAAAAAAATAGTTTTATATATTATAACTTAATTATATAAACTTATATAATTAGTAAAAATAAGAAATAAAACAATTAGTAAAAAAACAAAAAATAAAAAAAAAAAAATCTGTTGCTTTAGCTTTTATTAGTTATTATTTTTTAAAGCGCTTTATAGTATAATAGCTAAAAAAATAAAGTAAGCTATTATATTTTTTAGTACTTAAAATATTTAAAGCGCTAAAAGTTATGCTATAGCTTTTATAAACTTAAAAAGTTTTTATAACTTATTATATTTTTTTTATTTCTTGTAGTTTAACTGTTATAGCTTTAATTATTAAAAGCTTTATTATTTTAGTTTAGTTTTTAATAAATAGCTATAGTACTAGTAATTTATATATTAAAGTTAGGATTTTTTGGTTTTTAATACTTTTAGTTATTTTATATAAATTGCTTTAATTTTTTAGAAAAAAACAACCTTTTTAATTTTTTGCTAGTTAGTTCTGCTAATTAATATTGTTTATAATTAATATTTTCTTTAATTTTATAAGAGCTAATTTATTTATATAGCAGCTTTTTGTTATTAGATTTATTTATTAAAAGTATAATATTATAAAAAAGAACAAAAGAGCTTTTTTTAAGTAGTTGCTTAATTTTATAGGCGTTTTTCTAAAATTTAGCTTTTATAGCTAATTTTCTTTTTTTAGTTATAATTGCTTTAACTTTTATAACATTTTAGTTATAATATTTTAGCTGCTTAACTTTAGCTTTAATAAGATTTTTATAAAAAGCAATATTTTGTTATTTAATTACTTTTTATATTAGTATTACATTTTTTACTAGCAAAATTAGCATTTTTTTATATATTAGCTTATATAAGCTGTAGCTATAATAGCATATAAAAATGCAATCTGCTTATATTACTAAGTTTAAATATTTTAGCTAATTTTTTTTAGTTTTATTTATTATTTATATAAAGCTTTTTTTTATTAGCTTATAGCTTTTTTTAATAAAGCTTTAAGCTTAAAAATAGTAAGCTAAACTATAGTTTATTTTATAGCTTAAAGTATTTACTGCGTTTTTTATTTCTTTTTTAAATTTAAAGCTATTATTATACTTAATCTTTATAAAGACTTTATGTTAAAACATAATTTTTTCTTTAATAAATTTAAGTATTCTTAGAAAATTTACGTGTTTTAAAAGTTTAGTTTTTAAATAAGTTGTTATTTTGCATTTTGCTTTTATAATAGCTTTAAATCCGTTACTTAATAGCATAGTTTGTACATTTATAACTTAAAAAACCAAAAAATCTAAAAAATAATTAAAACAGTGTTTTTTAGTTTTTTTGTTATTTGCAGATTTTTAGTAATTAAAGCAACTAGTAATTATAACATAAACATTTTAATAAAAGCTCTTTTAGTAATATTTTTAAGTTATTTATTAAGTTATAAATATTTAGCTTTTATAGGTTATTTTTTTATGGTTTTTCTTAATAAAAGCTTTTTAAGTTTTTTTGTTATTAATAACTCTTTTTGGCATTTTTTTAAACTTTGCTTTTCTTTAAAAAATAAATTTATTAACGAAAAATTTAAGGGCTTTTTTTTTAAAGTAATTCTGCTTTTTCTTTATTGTAAGTTTTTTTAAAACTTGCTTAAAAACAAAATACTTAGCAATTTGCCTGCTTTTTTTGCTTTAATTTTTTTTTAAGTATAGCAAAAGTTCTATTTTTTAGTATATTAAGCTTTTAACTAGTTAATCGCTTAATTTTTTATACGCAATAGTAATAGCTATTATATATAATTAAAAATTAATAAAATCTTTTATATTTTTTTCTTAATAATTATTTAATTTATTTAATAGCTTAAAAGGTTTTTTAAAAAGCTTATTAGCAGCTATATGTTTTTTTTTTAGCATATAATAAAGTATAAAATTAAAAGTTTTTATATATGCTATTTATTTTATTAATTAAGCATTTAACAATGCTAAAAATCTATTATTTAGCTATATTATAAGAACTTTTGCATTAGTTTTTAAATAAAACATAATTTTATAAAAATAGTTTTGTAACTTTTAAAAAGTTTTAATAATAATAAGCTTTTTTAGCTTTATAGTATTATATTTTTTTTTAAGGCTTTTTTATGTTCTAGACTTATATTTTGCTAATTTAATAGCTTTATTAACTTTTTAATATAAAATAACGCTTTAGCTAGTTTTAAAAACATTTATTTTTAGCTAAATAAGTTTTTTTATGTAATTAAAAGTAATAAAAATAAGAGCTATTATAATAGCTTTTTAAAGCTTTTTTATAGCTTTTTTTTATAGTTTTTTAAAGCAAAACAGCTTATTTTTCTGTAATAAAACCGTTAATAGTTTTGTAATTATAATATATTTTTATATTTATATTTAGTAATATACCGTTATTTTTAAAAAAAACTATACTTTTATAATGTTTTTGCAAGTTTTTTACTTAAGAATTTTTATTACTTTTGTTTTTATTAAGCTTTTGCTATTAGTACTACATATATAGCTAACTATTTTAGTTATTTGTTTTGCTTATTTATTTTTAAGTATGCTAGCTATAATTTTAGCTAGCTTAAAATTAAGCAGCATAGCATTAAGATTTTTAAAATACTTTAACATAAACTGCTTAATTTTTAAAGCAACTTTACGATTATTATACCTAGTAATAGGTTTTTTAACTACTATATTATTAAAAAAAAGTTTGCACTTTATTAGTAATATATTATATAAAACTTTTAATAGTACTTTTAGAAATTAAGCTACTAAATTTATTGCTTTTTATAAAAAAATAATTATTTAAAAAAAGCTTATTAATATAAAAAAAGCAATTATTGCTTAGCTAAAAATAAAAAGTAATATTTAATTATATTTTAAAAATAAATTAATTATAAAAATTACTTTATATATTATAAACTTTTTAAAGAACTTATTATAACTTTAAGAAAAATTAGCATTATATATAATAATTACGTTTATTTTTATAGCTAAATTAATTAATTAAACTTTTTTACTTTTTTTTTGAACTAAAAACTAAGCGTTATAATATAAACTATAGGCTTTTTTAAAAACGCTATGCTTAAGTTAAGTTTTTAAAACCTTTATAATAATGTTTTTTAAAAGTTTAAAGATTAAAATACTGCAAACTTGCTATGCTTTATAAAGAACTGTTTTAATTTTATAAAAAAAAAAAATCTTATTATATATTTTTTTTATTTTAGAAAAGTTCTAAAAAAGTGCTATTTTTTTGCAATATTATATTTTGGTTAGTAATGCTGCTTTTTGCTAAATAAAGTTAATTATACAAAGCTTTTTCGAAAAAACAGCTAGTTGTTTAGTAATTAGTTAAGTGCTTTTAAAAGTAGTACTAAAACGTAAATATATATTTTAATAAATGCTATTTTATTAAAATAGCGCAGGATTTTTTAAATAATAGCTTATTTTTTTTAAAGCTTGCTTTTTTTATTTATAAGATTTAAATAAAACAGTACTATTAAATAGCACGTTATTTTTAGAATAAATTTTTTTATTTTTTGTTTTATACATTATATTTAAAATTATTGTTTTATTTTTTATTAATTTGTTAGTTTTTAAAGCTTAAAAAATTAATAATGCTTAAATTAAAGTTATAATTAAGTTATACTTGCTTTTTAATTTATATGCAAAATTTTTAGTTTTTGCAATTGTTAATTTTTTAGCATTTTTTTGCTTTAGCGTTTTTTTTATTATAACTAAAAATATTTTAAGTAGTTAATTATTATTAAAAACAGCATAAACTTTTTTATTATTTTATATTTTTAAATTTTTAAAAAGTTCGATATTTTATATAAAAAAAATTAAAAAAGCTACTAATGTTATATTATTATATAGGTTTTAATTTTTTTAAAAGTTTGCATTTATACACTTTTTTAAACTATGTTTTTTTAATTTTTTTTTTGCTTTTTTTTGCTAATTGTTGAACTTTTTATTTAAGGTTTAATATTTTTGTGCCTTTTGTAGCTTATTTGCTAAGCTAGTAGTTTAGCAAATATACATTAGTTTTTTAATTGCTAACGTTTTTAAGCTTTTAAATTTAGTTTTTTAATATAGTTTATTATTAGTACAATAATTCGGCTTGTTTTAAGTATTATATTAGCTATTATATAAAGGCCTTAAAAATATAAACTTATTTAAAACTTTATAATAAAGTTTATCTTTAGTAATAAAAAGTAAATAGTTTATTTTTTGCTAACTATATATAGCAAAAAAAGCAGCAACTTTTTGTTTATTTAAATAGTAGTTTTTAAGCATTTTATATATTTAATAAAATTACTAGTTTAGTTAAATTTTTTCTAGGTTATATTTGTATTTTTAATAGTAAAGCCGTTTTTATTAATAAATAAATTTATAATAATGCTAAACTATGCTTTAAAATTAATAATTTTAGTAATATTTTTTTTATAAATCTTGTTTTTTATTTTTATAGTAAGCTTTAAGCAAAGCTATATATATTTTTTTAGCTTTATAACGCTTAAAAATATAGCTAAAATACTTTGCAATTTTAGTAGCAAAGCTAATATAAAGCATAAATTTAAAAAGCTTAAGTGTTTTTAATTAAAGTAATTTATTAAGCTTAAGTTTTTCTTATTATAAAACTTATATTTTAATGTTTTTTTAAATAAATTTAAGCTATTATTATTAGTATAATTATTATGTTTTTTATAAATCTTTATTTTAAAAAGGTTAAAAGTTTAGTTAGCGCTTTTTAAAACTATTAATACTAGTTATGTTAGCTTTTTAAGCTTTTTTTTTTTTTTTAGTGCTATTAGCGCAAAATTAGCACTAAGCTAAAGTTTAGCTAAAAATACTACTTTTTTTAAAAGCAGCATAAATATAACAATTAGTAATTTTTGTTTTTTTAGGTTATTTTTAAATAATAAATATATGGTATTACATTAGTTTGAAATTTTAAAAAGCATTTTTTTAAATTTTAGCTTGTTTTTTAACGTTTAAAGATTTAAAGCAATATAAGCAAAAAATAGCATTATTTAATTATTTTATTAGTTTTAATTGCAAAGAACTTTTATTATTTTGTAGCGTTGCTTTTTTAAAAAAGCAGCTATAAAGCTAAATTAAAGCATATAAATATATATAATAAAACTATTATAATTTATTTTTTTATTTATACGTGCTACTAAATAGTTTAATAAAAAGCTAGTTTTATAAGTACTACTTAGCAATCTATGTTTAATAAGCTAATTAGCTAATTATAATATTAGCTAAAAACTTTTTTATGTTTTTTTAACTATTAGCTATTAAAACTTTATGTTATTTTTTAAAAAGTTTACACTTCTATAAAAAAAAGCATTTTTTATATTTATTTAAGTTAAGATTTTTTGTAATAAAGTTTTTAGTTAAGCTTTATATTTTAACTTGTTATTTTTTTTCTTTAAAATAAAACGTAGCATATTTAATTTAATTTGCTAATTTAAACTTTTGCTAAAGTTATTTAAAAGCAGTAGTATTATTTTTAGCATTAGCTTAAATACTTTTACTACTTTAAAATATAATTTAGCTTTTGTTTAAGCAATTATTTAAATAAAAACACTAAAGTACTTTAAAACTCCTAATATAAAGTTTTTAAAAATAACATTTGTTTTTTTATCTAAAAAGTTTTTAGACTTTTTAGCTTATATTTTTTTAAATTTTAAGCTTTTTTTTGTAAGCTTTGCTTTTTAAATTTCTTAAGGTTTTTAACGATTAAAACTTTTTAGTTTTAGTAAAATATTTTGCTCGTAGAAATTATTATTTATTTATATATTTTTAGTGTTAAATTAAGTAAAGAACTTATTATTATTTAAATAAATTTTCTTAATTGTTTAACTTATAAAAGGCTTTTTTTTTTGTTTTTTAGGTTTTTTTTTACTTTTTGTTTAATAAAAAGCAACTTTTTTAAATAAAAACTTATAACAATTAACTTAAAACATATTTACGTTAATTTTTTTGCTTAATATATAGCTTTATAAAACTTTAGTACTATTTATATTATAAAAAATGCTTTATATAAAGTTTTAATTAGTTGTAATAAAGCTATTATTTAGCTTGCTATTTATTAAATTGTTTTTTTTAATATTATAAGCTTTTGCTAGTTTTATTTTATAAAATATAAAAGTTTAATTATTAAACTGCTTATTTAAAAATTAGTTTAGCTGTTTATTATTTAGCTAATAAAGTTTTTTTTCTTTTTAACTTTTTTGTTTGCTTTTTATTTTAGCATTTAAATCTTCGTTATTTAAAACAAGATTTTTTTTTTACAGTTAATAATAAGCCTTTTATTTAAGCAGCTTATTATTACTTAAAATAAAGTTATATATTTATTTTATTGCAGCATTAAAAATTTCTTTTTTATTTTTGCTAATTTTTACAACTTTAAAAAAAACCTTTATATATTTAAAGCTTGCAGAAAATTTTAGCTTTTTTAAACACTATTTAAAGTTTTAATATATAATGTTTTCTTTTTTTAATTCGTAAGCAAGATTACATTTATAAACATAATAATTATTTATGCTATATTTTTAACAAATAGTTCTTTTTGCTAAATAAAAATTGTTTAACTTTATTTGTTATAAAAAATTAAACAATCGTTTTTTTTATTTTTGTTTTTTGGAGTTATATTTACTTTTTTGTAAATATTTAAAAGTTATAGCATTAATGCTAAACACTTGCTTTTTTAATAAGTTTATATTAATTTTGTAATACTATAATGCTTATAGTTTTTAATTAATTAGCTAAACATATTAATTTTGCAGTTTTTTTAGCATTTTTTTTAGTTTTTTTTTTATAATTGCTATGTTTTTTTGTTTTAACTTTAGCTATTATATTTACTTAGTAATATTATTTATGTTTTAATTATAAGCAAAATGTTAAGCTAATTTTACTTGCTGCTTTTTAATAACAACTGTTTTAGCAGCTAATATAGTTATATTAATAGTTAGCTTAGCAGCATTAATAGCAATATATAAAAGCTTATTAAAATTATAATTATATAAATAATTAACTTTTTTTTATATTTTGCATGCTTTTTTTGTTTTTTTAAAGTAAAAATCTAGCTTAAACTTTTTATTAATTTAGTTATTTAATGTTTTATAAAAGTTTTTATAAAACATTTTATTTAAGTTATTATATAATTTTTTAAAAAACTTTATTATTTTATTAATAGTATTTTAATTTAGTTTTTTAAGCAAACCTTAAATAAATTAAAAATTAAAGTAGTAATTTCTTTAAGCCTTAATATTTTTAATATATACTTAATGCTAAAAAAAATAAGTTTTAAGATTAATAAAGTGTATAGTTTTTAAGCAAGCTTTAAAATCCTGTAATATAGCAATAGCAAACTTATTTTGCTTGAAGTTTTAAAGCTTAAACTTTTACTTAAGCAGTTTATAAGCTTTAGTTTATAACGAACAATTTTTTAGTATTATTTTTACTATTTTCTTTGTTTAAAAAGTATTGCAATAAACAAAGATTTGTTTAATTTTATTAATGTTTTTAAAACGCTTTACGCAAAAAAAAACATTTAAATCGTTTAGCTATTTGCTTATTTCTAACTTATTAAACAATAAATGCTAGTTTAACTTTAAGTTAAAAAACATAAATAATAGCTTAATTTTAGCATTATGCTTATTATTAAAATAGCTTAAGCTAAATAAAGTTGCTTTAATACTTTTTAAAAACAATAAGCTAGTTATTTTTATTTTTTTTATTTATAAGTAGTTTTAATGTTTTTTATATATTAAAATAAAAAGATCTAACAATTTTTTATAGCTAAATTATTTAATTAAGCTATAATTTTTAAATTTTTAAGCTATATAATAAATTAAAATAAAGTTTATATAAAAGTAACAAGAAAGGTAAGCTATAAAAAATAATAAAAGTAAACTAAATAAAAATATAAGTTTAAAAAAAAAAAAAATATAAAGTGCTAAAAGTTTTTAAATATTTTAAGTATTTAAGTTTTTTTGTGCTATTTTTTTGGACTTCTTTTTTAAAGAACTTAACAATTTTTTTTGTTTACATTTATAAAAACTGCTAGCTTATTTTTTATAGCTTTTTAAGTTTTTCTTTAAATGCTTTTATATTTTTGTTTCTTGTACACTTTTATTTTTTTATATGCTTTATAACGTTTAGTTTTTTTGTTTTTTAGTTTAGCTTGCTTTGCTTTACGTAAGTTTTATTAAGCAAGCTTTATTTTTTTATAGCTTTTTATTTATAAAAGTAGCATGCTTTTTTTTTTTTCTTAAAGCTTTTTTATTTAATAATAAGTGCTATAAAAAAGCAATAGCTACGCTTTGCATAAAGTTTTTAAGCAACAGCTAGCTTATACTTAAAAAATCTTGCTTTTTATTTTTTAATAAAAAACCATATTAGCTTAAAAAACAAAGTATATTTTTAATTATTAATAGCTTTATATATTAACGTATAAACTTAAACTTATTTAATATAAATAAACGTTAAATTTACTTGCATTATAGCTTTTAAAGGTTTTAGTAACTTTTACTTTTTTTTAGGCTTGTTTTTTGTTTTTTTTTGCTTATACGAAAGTAATTATGCTTTTTTTTTTGTAAAGCACTAGCTTTTTAGCAAAAATTTCTTTTTTTTAGCCCCTTAAAAGTTTTTAATAAACAGTTTTCTAGCTGCGTTATTTTAAAAATTATGCTAGCATTTTAACACTTAATTATTGTTTTACTAAAAAAAATAAAAGCGTTCTGCAAACTAAACTAAAAAAAACAGTTTAACATTTTTATACGTTCGTTTTAAGCTTTAATAATTAAAAGCTGCTAGCTTAAACGTTTATTACTAATTATAACTAAACTGCTTGCATTAAGCAAGCTTTGCTTATTGCTAGCTAAAGCAGCTAAATATAATATATTATGTTCTGCTTATAAAAATTGTAGCAATTAATAAATAAATAAATTAAACATATAAGTTAGCAATAATGAATTGCCTGTTTGTTAGTCTTATAATATTATTTATAATAAGTAAAAAATTAGCTTTACCAAAAACACTAATGAAATAAAGCAATACAATTGTGCAAAATCTACTATACTACTTCAATTGCAAGAAAATAAATTATAACTTACGCATTTAAGCAATTAAGCTATGTATAAATTAAAGAATTAAACAATTAATTAAAGGGCTATTTAACAATACAAATAAAGCAACTGTAGCTAATTTCCATCTTGTTATACGTTGTTGTTAAGTTTATACTTCGAAATCTAGCGCAATATTTATATTCTTATTTCTATTATATAACTTAGCTTAAATTTACTTTAACTAGCTAGTTAGCTTATTTAGCCACTTTACTTTACTTCAATATATATAAAAAATAAAAACTAGCATAGCTAATAAGCTATTAGCCCAAGTAATACAATATATATATTATATTTTACTTTAAAATTTATAAACATAAACTTATAATAAGTAGTTTTTTTAAAACTATAAATAATAAATAGCTTTATAATAAATGCTTTAGTTTTTGCTTTATAATTATAGTAAACTTTTTTTAGCTTAAATAAGCTAGTATTAATATTTAGCTATTTTTGCTTTATGTTTAAAAGCTTTTATTTTTATATTTTTATAGCTACTTATAATTTAATTAGTTTTTTTAGCTATATTATAATAGCTAAGCGTTTTTATATTTAAAACTTATTTAGCTATTTTATTTACTTTTTTTAAGTTATATAATAATTAATAGCTTAATTAAAAATTTATGTGCTTTTTTAGTATGCTATAAATACTATTATATTTAAAGCATTAGTTTAAAAAGTATAAAAGTAATTTTTTAGCTTAATTATATTAATATGTTAGCAATTTATAGCTAAATATTTTTTAAAACGTAAAATATTTCTTTAAGCTAATTTTCTTTATATATAATTAAACTAATATAAAGCTTTTAATTTTATATAAGCTTTTATATATATTAAGCTATTTATTTATAATAAACCTATTATATATTAATATAATAAGCTTGCTTTAAAGGTTTTAATTTATAAGTAATAGTAAAATCTTTAGCAATAATTTATTAAAGAAGTTTTTAAAGTACTTTTATTACTATATATTAATAAAAGTTTTAAAGGTTTTAAGAAAAATAAATATATTAATGCTTAGTAGTTATAAAAAGTTAATAGCTAAAAAGCAAAAACTAAATAAATAACTAAATATAAAAAGTATATAATTATATAAATAAAAAAGATAATAGTAGTAATTTATAAACATTGCTTTTTTTAATAAACTTAATATTATATTGTTTTAAGTTTAAAGCTTAATAAACTTAATGCTTAAGTTTATTAAGTTTATATATTAAACCTTTATAGTAGTTTAAATATATATTTTTTAACAAATAAAAACTTCTTTTATATATGTTTTTTTTATACTTAGCTTTTTTAATTAGCTTAGTTAGCTTATTTTATAACACTATTTTTTTCTTTTTTTTTATTGTTGTTTTAATAATTCTGTGTTTTTTTTTTTGTAAGTTTTCTTTTTTTTATTTTTGTTTTATATGCTTATTATATTTAGTAAAGTTTTTAAAAAACCTTGCTTGTTATGCTTTAAACAAAAAGCTTAACAAAACTTTGCTTTACTTACATTTATTAAGTTAAAATTAATTAAAATAGCTTTATATTTTTGCTGCAGTTATTATAATATAAAATGTTTAATATTAAAATTTAACTTTAATTGTTATACTAAATATATTATAGCTAAACAAACAAACTATAACGCTAAAAGTTTATTTTTTAAGCAAATATAATAGCTTACTTTTTAATACAAAAAATTAAAAAATAAGCTAAATATACTAATAAAAAAGCATAAAAAAATAAGTGTAAAAATTTATTGTTTTAAGCAATAAAAAAAACTGTAGTAAAAAAAAATAGCTGCTATTATAGCTTATAGCTTAAGTAGTTTAAAAAAGCTTAAGTAAATTAAAGCAAAAAAGCGCTATATAATAAAAAAACAAAAATAATAAATAAAAATAATGCAGTTATTATTAGTTGTTTTTTAAAAGTTTAATTAAAACGCATTAAAGGCTTTTTTTAAGGTTAATTTTTTTTTTTAGCTTTAATTAATTAAAGTATTAACAGTAAAACTAGTTTATAATTATTTTAATCGTTTTTAAGTGTTTTTTAAGTTCTTAAATATTATTAATATTAAAGTAAAATAAAGTGGTTAAATGAGCTAACTAGCTAGCTAAAGTAAGTTTAAGCTAAGTTATATAGTAAAAATAAGAGTTTGTGTTATAACTAGGCTACTTAAGTACTTTAGCACATGTTACATATTATATATATATATGGGATATCTTTTTTATACTTATTTTATAAGAGTTTTTTCTTTTTTTTAAGCTTTAGTTTTATTAAATACTTATTATAAAACTAGAGATATATTAACTATTATATTTAACTTTTAAGACTTTATACTTTTTGCAACAATTTTAAAGCTTTTTAAGATAAAGTTACTTATAATACTTTATTATACTATAAAATAGCTAAATATTAACTAATTATACGAGCTAGTACTATTTTTAATAGCTTTTTTTTAAAACAAACTTTAATAATAAACTAAAAACAAACTTAGTACGAATTATCTTTAAAATTAAGCTTAAGCAAACAACAATTACTTAATGCTTTAAGTGCTAATACTTAACTATTGCAAACATAAATTGTATAGCTTTTAGCTAAAATTAGAAAATTAAAGCAGCAAGTTATGCAGCAAAAAAATAAAAGCAAACAAGTTGCCTTAAAATTAAAAATAGCTCGTATTATTTTTACTTTATACTTAAGTAAACAAAAAAACTAAAGAACAATATTTCTAAAAAAACAAAGAAACTTTTTAAACTTTAAAAAACAATTTTATAACTTAAGTTAAAAACAAAAATATAAAAATCCTAGTAATAATAATAACTTTTTATTTTTTAGCTTTAATAAAAAGCATAATTAAAAAAAACCTAAATATTAATTACATTAAAATTGCTTATATTACTATTAATGCTATTTATTTAAAAATGCTAATTTTAGCTAACTATTAAAGTTTAATTATAACTTTTTTAGCATAAAATTTATTTATTAATGCTAGCTAAAGTAAATAAAAAAGCTTTAAACTATATTTAAAAAAGCTAATTAAAGATTTTATTATAGTAAAAACAAAATTTTATACGCGCATAATAATATAAACTAAAACTATAAAAATGCTTATTAATTAGTATTGCAAAAATTATTAACTTTAAAAAAAAAACAATTTAAAATTAACTAAAAAGTGTTTTTAAACTAAACTAAAATTTTGCTTAAGTAGTTTGCTTTTTTATAAGCTAATATAAGCATATAATTAAAACAAGCAAATTAATAAACTAACTAAAACCTAAAATTATTTAATTAATACTTTGCTAGCATTAAACTTTAAAATGTTTGCTAAAATAAAAGTAAAAAAGCTTTGTTATATTATTAAAAACTAGGCATATTACTTTAATAAAAGCTAATAAACTATTATAATTTATTGCTAATTATATAAGCTAATATAATTAATATAGCATAATAATATTAAAAACTAATAACTAAAAAATAACGCTTAAATTATAGCTAAAAAAAACTAAAGTTAAATATTACTTAAATTACTAATAAATTAACTTTAGATATTAAACAAAATTAAACTAATAATTAGCATATTAATACTAGCTATAAAAACAATAATACTAGTTTAAATAACTAAAACTACTATTATAAAAGCAATAACTATAATAATAGCTGCAATAATAATAACTAAAGATTTTATAAAAGCAATAATAGTTATAAAAGCTAAAACTAATACTATAAAAGTAATAATACTAAAAGTTATACTTATTTTTAAAACTAAAAATATATAAATAACTAAAGTAATAATAATATTTATACTTCGAAAAACTGTTATATTTTTAGAACTTTTTTAAATTAACTTTAAAATAATAATAAAAATAGTTTAAATTTAAATTTTTATAAGAATTTTATTTGCTATAGCTATAAATAACTTAGCTATATTACTTTTAATTGCTTTTAGCTTAAAAGTAATAACAATAATAATAATAATAAAAATAATAAGCTTAATAGCTATATTAGCTATAATAGTAATACTACTTAAAAACAAACTATTTAAAAAATCTAAATAAATAAAAACTATAATATAAATAAAAAAAACTAAAAATAACAATTAAAGTTTTATATATTTTTTTTATAAAAGCTATAATATTATAACTTAAAAAACAAATAATAAGCTTAGCATTAATTATATTAGCTATAAATTTTAAGCTAAAGTTATTACTTTATATATTTATTTTACGCTATTTTTATACTTTTTGTACTATTTATTTTATTAACTTTATAAAACTACTTATTTAAACTTATATTAATTTTAATTTATATACTAAATATAATTATATTAGTTTTATTTTTGCTTTTTATTATAAATTATAATAAGTACTTTTTTATATATTTACGTTATAATATATTACTAAAAGTAGATTTTTTATTTATAAAGCTTATTAAGTTATTTATAAATTAACTAATAATTATAGTATTACTTGCAGAATTAAGCATATATATATAGCTATTAACTATAATTATTGCTTTAAAAGCAGCTTTTTTTTATTATTTTAAACTACTTTAAAAAATAAAAAAATTATATTAAATTTAAGCACTAATTAATAGTTTTTTAAATTGCGTTGCTTTTAAATAAAATTATTTAGCTTAATTAAATTAATAAAAGCTTGCTAAAATTAAGCTTATTATTATATTATTATTTAATTACTTAAACTTATATAGCTTAAAAAGTTAAAAAAAAGTTTTAATTGCTTTAATTTTATAGCAATTTTAAAAAAGTTTTATAATTTATTTAAGTTTTTTAATATTAATAAAGCAAATATATTGCTATAATTAAAGCAAGAAAACTTTGTTATTAAGCTAAAAAAAACGCAGTTATACTTTATTTTTTTATATACTTATTAGCTTAAAATAAGCTAAAAAAGCTACAAAAATAGCTTAATAAAATATTAAAAGCAAAAAAAATTAAAAAATCTATTAGTTTTACTAGCGCTTTAATTCTTTTTATACTTAAAAAAAATAAAAGCTTATGTTTATATATAAACTATAAAAAACTTAATTAAATTATACGCAAAAATTAATATATTTTATTATTTATTTTAAAGCTGCTTAATAAAATTTTAAAAGCTAAAATTTTTAGCAAAATTAACTTTAAAAATGTTTATTTTTGCTTATATATTTAAGAAAAAAATAAATAAAAAATAGCATTTTATATATGCTATAGCTACTATAAATTTTTAGTTATACTTATAAGTTTATTAAATGTTTTTATTACTTTTTAAAGTTATATATAAAAAGCATTTAATAATATAATAAATATATTTTATATTATATATTTTAATAATATGCTTATTTTTTTTAAATAAAGATTTTTATATAAAACATATTTAGAATATTATTAAAAAGCTATAAAAAGTAAAACTATATGCTAAACTATTTAAGTGCTAATTTTATTAAAAAAAGATTAAATTTTTAAGTTATATTATTTTTAGCTAAAAAATTAAAATAAACTTTTTATGTATAAATATTATTTAATAATAATTTATATTAAATATTTATTAAGCGCTATAATAATTTTTAAAGTTTTATAATTTTTATTGCTGTTTTATAAACAGATATTTTTATATTGCTGCGCTTTTGTTTAAATATTTAAAAAAAAACATAATAAAAACAAAAAAAAGTTAAATTTTCTTAAATAGTTTTAAAAAAAAAGCTTTTAAAAACTTTTAAAATATATTTAAGCAAGCTATTTTTTTTATATATTTTAACCTTAAAAAATAAATATTACTAAAAACTAATTTCTTTAAAGTAGCTTTTGCAAAAAATTTATTTTAGCAAAATAATTAAAGCATTTTTAAACTAGTTACGTTTTATTTTTAAAAGCTATTCAAAAAAAAAATGCAATATAATATGCTTAACTAAAAAATGCTTATAATAATAAATTGCTTTAAGCATTAATAGCATTATTTATAAAAAAGCAATTTATTAATTAAAATATTAATTAATTATGTTAACTTTTAAGCATTTATAAAAACATTAAAGCTTAATAAAAAACAAGCTTATTAATGTTTATTATTAGCTTTTTTTAACTTTATTATTAAATATTAAGCAAGCAAAAAAAATAAAGCTAATTTTTTTTTATGCTGTTTTAATTATATAGCTGTTTTGCTTAATAATATTAATATTTTTTTAATATTAAAAAAAAATGTTGCAATAATATAGCAAGTTAAAGTTTTTAATTTATATTTTAGTACTTAAGCTAAAGCTTTATATTTTAAAGTTATATTTGCTAAAAAAGCTTTTTTTATTTAAGCAGTTATGCATTTATATGCATAAATAGCTATAAGCTTAAAAGAATTAAAAAATCTAAAAGTTTTTAAAAAGCTAAAAAACCTTATTTAAAAAGTTTAAAAAAAAAACTTTAAATGCTATGCAATTATAAAGTAATTAAAAGCAAAAAAGCTTATAAATTTTTAATAGTTAATAAAAAAATCTTTAGTTTACTATAAAAACAAAATTTATATTTTTTTTAAAAAAGCTATATATTTTTAATTTATTAAGCTATATTATAATAATTTATTAGTTAAATATTTTAGCTAAAGCTATACTTTAAAACTATTATAATAAAAGTTTTATTAAAGCAATATAAAACTAAATATTAAAAAATATATGTAAAGCTATATAATTTGCTTTAGAACTAAAGCAAAATATTACTAAAAATATAGCAAACTTAACGCTTTATTAATACTTAGTAAACTTATATAAAAATTATTTATAAACTTTATTATAGGTTTATTAAAAACCTTTTATAAAAAAAAACTAATTAATGCTATTTTTATTATTATAAATAAATTTATTAAGCTTATATACTTATTTTTAATTAATATTATTATAACTTTAGTTAAACTAGCAGTTTTATTTTATTATAAAATTAAATGTATTTATAGTAGCTTAAAAAGCATTATTTTTAACAAAAGTTTTGTTTTTATTAGCTAATTTTAGTTTAATTTATATTATTATTTAAAAGTTAAACAAAAGCTTTTAATAGCATTTTATTTTAAAACTAATAAATAAACAAAACAAATAAACTAAGTAATTAAAAACTATTTTAAGTGTTTTATAAATAATAAATAAACTAATTAGCTTTAACTTTTATTTTAAGCTTTTTTTGCTATAAATTTTACTATTAATTTTATAACTAAACGATTATTTTTTAAAGCTTTATATAATTATATATTAAAATTCCGTTTGTTTATTAAAATTAATTTTACATTAAAAAAATTTTAGCTATATAAAAACGTTTTAACAAATTATAAACTATTAAAAACAAAATAATAAAGCAATAATAAATTATAACTAATAAATATATAAAATATTATAATAATAAGCATAAACTTATAACTTTTAAAACTAAAAACTTAGAAGCATTATTAATAAAAAATATTAAGTTTAAAAATAAAAAGTTAACGCTTAAGTTTATTAAACTTTTTTAAATTCTTTTTATAGTTAGTTTATAAGCATATTATATTAGTTTTTTAAAACAATATAGCTATTTTTATTCCGTTTTTTTAATTTAATTGCTTAAGCTTTAAAAAGCTAAACATAAATATAGTTTACTTATATTAAACTTTAAAAATAAGTTAAAAAAATAAAAAGTTAAAAATATAATAAGTAAAATAACTTATAATAAAAAAAATATTATTTTATTAAATAAAAAAGCTAATTAATTAAGTATAATTAATAAATATTTATTACTAATATTATAGCTTTTAAAGCAATTAAAAACTTTAAAAAGCGCTTAAGTTATAAAAAAAAAGCAAAACTATTAAACTAATAAAATAATATTAATTTATTATTAATTTAATTATAAATTAAAGCTTAAATATGTTATATATACTAATTAGTTATTTTTTTATTTTTAATTACGTAATAAAAATTGCACTTATTGCTTTAAGTTTTAAAATATTTGTGCTTTATTAATAAGCTATATATAAAAACACTATAAATAAGTTATAATATTTTTATAAAAAGGCCTTAAAACATTAATTATTAAACTTTAGAACATTTTTATGTTAAAAAAAGCTAACTAAATACTTTTATTTATGCTTATTATTAATAGTTAATATAACTTTATATATATTTTTCTTAAAAGAAATAAAAGCAGCTTTTTAGGCTGCATATTTATAGTTTATAATTTGCATTTTAAATGTAATTAAATAAGTATATTGCTAGCGCTAAAAATAGTTTTAATTTTATTAAAAAACCTTATAAAATTAGTTGAAATAAAGCTATTTATAGCGCTTATATAAAAAAGCTTAATAATTTAGCAAGCTAAAGATTTATGCTTTACTATTAAATGCTTATATTTAGTATAATGTTTTTACATTACTAATTATTAGCTAAACTTTATATAAAATAAAAACAAAACAACTTATTTTTATGTTATTAACTTTGCTAATTAATTAAAACTAAGCTATATAAGTTAATAAAAAACGCAAAAATACTTTTAAAAAATAAAACTATATAGCTATAAAGCTAATATAATAATTATTTGAAGTTTTTTAAATAATAGCGCAATTTTTATTTATAACAACTTTTTTATAGTTGTTTTTTTAAAAAACAAAAAAATAAACAAACTAATTTAACAACTTTTAAATACGTATTACATTAAAATATAATATAGTAAATAGCTAACTTATTAATAAAACTAATTTAAAATAAATATAAATTAACTTATAAGCTTGCATAAAATATAGCTATTTATATAGCTTATATAAACTATTATTTTTAAATTTTTAAATTTATAAACTATATTTAAAGGTAAGCTATTTTTTAGCTAAAATGCTTTTTTAAAACACTTAAAACAAAGCTAATATACTAACGAACTATTTAAAACAATTGCTTTTTTAATAGTTTTATATTTTTTGTTTTTAGCTTTAATAGTTTATTTGCAAAGTTTATAAACAAAAGTTATAATAAAAATAAACTAACATTTAAACAGTATAAAAACTTTAATATTTGCATTAAAATTAAACTTATTTTTTGCATTGTTTATATTAAAATTATATAAACTAACATTAAAATCTTTATTAAAATTTATAAAGTTAAAATTATTTTTATTTTTATTTTTATTTTTTTTTATAATTAATAAAAAGCTTAATAATGTTTAAATTTTTATTAAAATTAAAGCTATTTTAAAAAAAAAGCAAACTGCTAAAATTTTTATTTTTATTATTAAAGTTATTAAATTTTTAGCAAAAAAGTTGATTAAAGTTTTGTTTTATAATAAAATTAAACTTATTTTTAAATAAATTTAAGCATAAAACAAGTTATAATAATTTTTTGCGTTTATATTTATAACTATAGCTTTAATTGCAATTATGTTTATATGTATTACTTTTAATTACTGCAGGTTTAAGTAGCATAATTATAATATAAATAGTAATTAAAAAAAAAGCAAAAAAGATGTGAAATAAATATAAAATTAGCAGTAATAAAGTAAATAGCTAAAACTAAGTGTTTAGTAGTAGCTAAAAAAAAAAAAAAGAAAAGAAAAGAAAAAAACATATAACAACAAAAATATAAACGTAAGCTTTGCTATAAATATAGCACAAAACAAACATAACTTAATACGTAAACATAAATATAAATATATAAATACTTTAATTATTATATTATATAAGCATTTTATTTAATATATTATATTTATGCTTAATTGCTTTATATTACTTTATTTTACTACTTATATTTAAAATTAATTACTTTAATTGATTTTATTTATATATAAGTTAAAAACAACCTAATTAAAAAAAAAAAGTAATTATTATAACTAGGCTACTTAAGTACTTTAGCATATGTTATATGTTATATATATATATAAAATATCTTTTTTATACTTATTTTATAAAAGTTTTCTTTTTTTTTTAAGCTTTAATTTTATTAAATACTTATTATAAAACTAGAGATATATTAACTATTATACTTAACCTTTAAAACTTTATACCTTTTGCAATAATATAAGTATTGCGCTAAACTTTAAAGTATAAATTTAACTAACATGCATAACATTATAAAAAATAGCTATAGTTGCTTTATTTATATTGTTAAATAGCTCTTTAATTAATTGTTTTATTTTCTAATTTATATATAGCTTAATTACTTAAATACATAAGTTATAACTTATTTTCTTACAATTAAAGTAATATAATAAATCTTATATAATTATATTGCTTTATTTTATTAGTATTTTTAATAAAGCTAAACTTTTATTTATAATAAATGCTACTATAAAATCTATAAATAAACAATATATTATTACTAACTTATATGTTTAATTTATTTTTTTATTAATTGTTATAATTTTTATATGCAAGTTATAATATATTATATTTAGCTGCTTTAGCTAATAATAAGCAAAGCTTGCTTAATATAAGCAATTTAGTTATAATTTATAACAAAAGTTTAAGCTAGCAGCTTTTAATTAATAAAGCTTAACATAAAAATATAAAAATGTTAAACTGTTTTTTTTAATTTAGTTTGCAAAACGTTTTTATTTTTTTTAGTAAAATAACAATTAAGTATTAAAATGCTAATATAATTTTTAAAATAGCACAGCTAAAAAACTATTTGTTAAAAACTTTTAATAAGTTAAAAAAAAATTTTTCTGCTAAAAAGCTAGCGCTTTAAAAAAAAAAAGCATAATTGCTTTTATAAAAACGAAAAAAAACAAAAAACAAGCTTAAAAAAAAATAAAAGTTGCTAAAACTTCTAAAAAGCTACAATATAAGCAAATTTAATGCTTATTTATATTAAACAAATCTAGGTTTATGTATTAATATATAAAGCTATTAATAATTAAAAATATATTTTGTTTTTTAAACTAATATAGTTTTTTATTAAAAAATAAAAAGCAAGGTTTTTTAAATATAAGCTAGCTATTACTTAAAAACTTTATGTAAAACGTAGCTATTGCTTTTTTATAACACTTATTATTAAATAAAAAAGCTTTAAAAAAAAAAGCATGTTACTTTTATAAGTAAAAAGCTATAAAAAAATAAAGCTTGCTTAATAAAACTTACGTAAAGCAAAGCAAGCTAAACTAAAAAATAAAAAAACTAAACATTATAAAGCATATAAAAAAATAAAAGCGTACAAAATATAAAAACATAAAAGCATTTAAAAGAAAACTTAAAAGCTATAAAAAACAAGCTAATAGTTTTTATAAACGCAAACAAAAAAAATTGTTAGGTTTTTTAAAAAAAAAAGTTTAAAAAAACAGCATAAAAAAACCTAAATATTTAAAATATTTAAAAACTTTTAGCACTTTATACTTTTTTTTTTAAACTTATATTTTAACTTAGTTTATTTTTATTATTTTTTATAGTTTATTTTTTTTGTTAATTTTATATAAACTTTACTTTATTTTATTATATAACTTAAAAGTTTAAAAACTATAGCTTAGTTAAATAATTTAGCTATAAAAAATCATTAGATCTTTTTATTTTAATATATAAAAAACATTAAAACTACTTATAAACAAAAGAAATAAAAATAACTAGCTTATTATTTTTAAAAAGTATTAAAGCAACTTTATTTAGCTTAAGCTATTTTAATAATAAATATAATGCTAAAATTAAGCTATTATTTATATTTTTTAATTTAAAATTAAACTAGCATTTATTATTTAATAAATTAAAAATAAATAAATAGCTAGATAATTTAAATGCTTTTTTTTATATAAAGCGCTTTAAAAATATTAATAAAATTAAATAAGTTTTTATTTATTATAACATTTTTTAAACAAAAAAATAGTAAAAATAATACTAAAAAACTATTTATTATAAACTAAAGCTTATAAATTGCTTAAACAAAAGTTCAAGCTTTAAAACTTTAAGCAAAATAAGTTTACTATTATTATATTATAAAATTTTAAAGCTTGTTTAAAAATTATATATTTTATTAATTTTAAAACTTATTTTTTTTAGTATTAAATATATGCTAAAAATATTAAAGCCTAAAAAAATTACTATTTTAATTTTTAATTTACTTAAAGTTTGCTTAAAAAGCTAAATTATTATTATTATTAATAATAACTTACTGTGCTGCTTTATAGCGCAGTTTTTTTACTTGTGTACTTATAAATAAAACCGTACAAAAAGCTAGATAAAAACTTTATGCAATAATGTTTATGCTACTACTTTAAAGTTTTTTTACTTTATAATAACTAGTTTTTATTAACTAGCTTGCTAAACAAAAAATAATAGTTAAAAAGCAGAAAAACTTTTTTTAAAGCTTTTAAACCTTTTGCTTTTTTAGAAAATATATAAAAGCTTTTTTTTTGTTCTTTAAAACTTTTAAGGAAATATTTTTGCTTTTTTTGCTAGTTTTCTTTTTATTTTCTGCTTTTTTTTTCTTTTTTTTATTTTTTTTTATTTTAACTGCTTTATTATATATTGCTATTTTATTAGTAATAAATAGTTACTTTGCAATATTATCTGCAGTTTTAAGCTTTTTTATAGCTAGTTATAAGTTTGTATTAGTTTATAATAGCTTAATTATAAAGCTTTTTTATAGCTGCTTTTTTTTGTTCTTTAATAAGTTATAATATAAAACTATATACTAAAAGGTTTTTTTTTTTTTTGCGTATTTATAAAAAAGCATAAAAAAGCTTAAAACTTTCTTTTTATGCAAAAATACCTTTAGCTTTATTTTTTTAGTGCATATTTATATTATTATAGCTGCTTTATGCTTTAATAATTTGCTATACTTTTTAAAAGCTTTATTTTTGCTAAGCTTTTGCTTAGTTATTATTAAATAGCTACTGTTTATTTTAGTTTAGCTTTGTTTGTTTATTTATTTTTTTTAGTATAATTTTAGGTTTTTTTTTTTTAATTATTTTTTTTGCTAAAAGTTTAAAGCTAGCGTTAAATTTTTTTAAGCTATACTTTTATTATTGCTAATAAGCTTGCTTTTTGTTTAGTTTTTAGTTTTTTAAGCTTTTATATTTTAAATAAAAGTTTTAATTTTTTTTGTTACTTTTTAAATTAACTTTTTAGCTATTAAGCTTTTTATGTAATGTTTACAAGCTATTGTTTTACTACTAAAATATAAGTTAATAAAAAAAATTCTTATTTTAATTTTTAAGTGCTTTATTTTAGTTGCTTTAAAAGCTTTAGCTATATATTTAAAGCATTTATTTTAAGTTGCTACTAATAAATTAATAATGCTTTTTGTTTTGTTTTTTTTAAAGTTTTTATATTAAATTGCTATACTATAAGCTAAAATGCTTTATATTATTATAACATATATTTGCTTTACTTTTATTATATTACTACTTTATATAAAGTTTTATAGCTTAGTTATTATATATAACTAAATGTTTAGTTTTTTTTTAAGCTTTACTAAATGTTTTTTTTATTTTTTATTTTTATTAAATTATACTTTTAAAAACTTTGCGTTGTTTTTTAAGTATATTATTACGTTAAAACAGTATATTATTTGCATAAATGTTGTTTTATTATTAAAAAAGTGCATTAATTTGTTTTTTTGCAATATAAACTTTATTTTATATTGTTTTGCTTAATTTTTATACCTTTTTTATGCTACTTTTAAAACTTTGCAGTTTTGCTTTATATTTAAGTTTGCTATAATAAAGTTAATATTATTAATAAAGCTAATTATTATTAGCTTTTAATATATAGCAAAGTTATTATAAAGTATTAAAATATATAAAAAAAAAAAAAAAAGTAAAAATAAAAACTTTTAAAAAACTTTAACTTTTAGTACTATTAACTAAAACACTACTTTATTAAAGCAAAAACGCACTATATAGTTTAATATAAAAAAGTTTATTTATATAACTATTTAAAAAAAAAAGCCCTTTTGTTGCAAAATATATATTATTTTTTTTTTATTAATAATATTAAAAGCTTTTGCAATATTTAATTATAGTAAAAACGCTATGCTTTTTTTGCTAATTGCTTTTTTTGCTATTTTTAATACTAGTTTAATAGCTATATTTATTAATTTGTTTTGTTTATTGCTTATTTAATTATTTAGCAAAAAACTTTTTTGTTTAGCTACTTTTATTATGTAGTAATATAGCTTTTTTTTTAGCACTTTTTCTACTATGCAAATAAGCGTAATAAAGTACTACTTTTTAGCTGTTTTTTTAGTTTTTTTTAACTTTTTAAGTTTAAATATAATTATTACTTTTGTTTGCTTAAATTATACTAAATAATACTTTAATAAAAAGCTAGCAATATATAATATTGCTATTTTTTTTGCTAAAGCAAGTTTATAAGCTTTTAAAAAGCTATTAAATAATAAGTTATTTTTTAGCGCTTTTTATAGCGCTAACTTTTATATTAGCAATATTATGTTTTTTTTTTATATTAATATTAATTATAAACTTTTAATAGCTATTATAAGTTAAGTTTTTTTTAAATATATTAAATAAGCTTGCTAGTAATATAAAAATAAAGCGTTTTATTAATAAAGCTATTTTTTTTTTAAAAGTATTAATAAAAAACAGCTTACTTTTTGTTTATTTTAGCAGTAAAATTATAATAACTTTTAAAGCTAGCTTATAAGCAAACTTTATTTATTTAGCTAAGCTTTATAATAACTTAAAATTTTTAAATGCTTTTATAAATGTTTATTTTTAGCTACGTTTTTGCGCTTTTTTTATTTTATTACTAAAGGCTTTTTTTTTTTTAAAAAAAGCTTACTATGCTACTTTAGTTTTTTTGCTTTAAAATTTATAGTACGCCTGTTTTGCTTTTTTTTTTATTTTAACTACTTTTAAAAATTATTAAAGTAATACTTAGTGTTTTTTTTTTATAGTTTTTTTAAGTATTATTTTATTTGCTATTTTTATTATATTATTATTAATAACCTGTTATGCTGCTTTTTAGCGCGGTTTTTTTACTTGTGTACCTATAGGTAAAACCATACAAAAAGCCAGATAAAAACCTCATGCAATAATGTTTATGCTGCTACTTCGAAGTTCTTTTACTTTATAACAACTAGTTTTTACTAACTAGCTTGCTAAACAGAAAATAATGGTTAAAAAGCGAAAAAACTTTTTTTAAAGCTTTTAAACCTTTTGCTTTTTTAGAAAGCGTATAAAAGCTTTTTTTTTGTTTTTTAGAACCTTTAAAGAAGCACTTTTGCCTCTTTTGCTAGTTTTTTTCTTATTTTTTGCTTCTTTTTTTTTTTTTTTTTTTTTCTTATTTTAATTGCTTTATTATATATTGTTATTTTATTAGTAATAAATAGCTACTTTGTAATATTACTTGCAGCTTTAAGCTTTTTTATAGCTAGTTATAAATCTTTGTTAGTTTATAGCAGTTTAGCTGCAAAGCTTTTTTATAGCTGCTTTTTTTTGTTTTTTAGCAAGTTGTAATATAAAACTACATACTAAAAAGTTTTTTTTTTTTTTGCATATTTGCAAAAAGGCGTAAAAAAGCCTAAAACCTTTTTTTTATGCAAAAACGCTTTTAGCTTTATTTTTTTAGTGCATATTTATATTATTATAGCTGCTTTATGCTTTAGTAATTTGCTATATTTTTTAAAGGCTTTATTTTTGTTAAGCTTTTATTTAACTATTGTTAAGTAGTTATTGCTTGTTTTAGTTTAGCTTTATTTGCTTATTTATTTCTTTTTTAATGCAATTTTAGGTTTTTTTTTTTTTAATTACCTTTTTTGCTAAAAGTTTAAAGCTAACGTTAAATTTTCTTTAGCTATGTTTTTATTATTGCTTATAAGCTTGCTTTTTGTTTAGTTTTTAGCTTTTTAAGCTTTTATATCTTAAATAAAAGTTTTAATTTTCTTTATTACTTTTTAAATTAACTTTTTAGCTGCTAAGCTTTTTATGCAATGCTTATAAGCTGCTGTTTTGCTGCTAAAATACAAGTTAATTAAAAGAATTCTTATTTTAGTTTTTAAATGCTTTATTTTAGTTGCTTTAAAAGCTTTAGCTACGCGTTTAAAGCATTTATTCTAAGTTACTACTAATAAATTAACAATGCTTTTTGCTTTGTTTTCTTTAAAGTTTTTATGCTAAATTATTACGTTATAAGCTAAAGTGCTTTACATTATTATAATATATACTTACTTTACTTTTGCTATATTGTTGCTTTATATAAAGTTTTGCAGCTTAATTACTACGTACAACTAAATGCTTAGTTTTTTTTTAAGCTTTACTAAGTATTTTTTTTATTTTATGTTTTTATTAAACTATACTTTTAAAAACTTTGCGCTATTTTTTAAATATACTATTGCATTAAAAAAATGTACTACTTGCATAAGCGCTATTTTATTGCTAAAAAAATGCATTAGTTTGCTTTTTTGCAGTATAAACTTTATTTTATATTATTTTGCTTAACTTTTATACGTTTTTTACGCTACTTTTAAAGCTTTACAGTTTTGCTTTATATTTAGGTCCGCTATAATAAAGTTAGTATTATTAGCAAAGCTAACTATTACTAGCTTTTAATGTACAGCAAAATTATTATAAAGTATTAAAATATACAAAAAGAAAAAAAAAAATAAAAGTAAAAACCCTTAAAAAACCTTAGCCTTTAGCATTATTAGCTAAAATACTGCTCCATTAAAACAAAAACATATTATATAGTTTAATATAAAAAAGTTTACTTATATAACTATTTAAAAAAAAAAGCCCTTTTGTTATAAAATATATATTATTCTTTTTTTATTAATAGTATTAAAAGCTTTTATAATGTTTAGCTATAGCAAAAATGCTATACTTTTTTTGCTAATTACTTTTTTTGCTATCTTTAATACTAGTTTAATAACTATATTTATTAATTTGTTTTATTTATTACTTATTTAGTTATTTAGCAAAAAACTTTTTTGTTTAGCTATTTTTATTATGTAATAATATAGCTTTTTTTTTAGCACTTTTTTTACTATGCAAATAAACGCAATAAAGTATTACTTTTTAGCTGTTTTTTTAGTCTTTTTTAACTTCCTAAGTTTAAAAATAACTATTACTTTTGCTTGCTTAAATTATATTAAGTAGTACTTTAATAAAAAGCTAGTAATGCATAGTATTGCTATTTTTTTTACTAAAGCAAATCTACAAGCTTTAAAAAAGCTATTAAGTAGCAAGTTATTTTTTAGCGCTTTTTATAGCGCTAACTTTTATATTAGCAATATTATATCTTTTTCTTTTATATTAATATTAACTATAAACCTTTAGTAACTATTATAAGTTAGGTTTTTTTTAAGTATATTAAATAGGTTTATTAATAGTACGAAAAAAAAGCGTTCTGCTAGTAAGGCCGTTTTTTCTTTAAAAGTATTAGCAAAAAATAGCTTATTTTTTGTTTGTTTTAGCAGTAAAATTGCAGTAACTTTTAAAGCTAGCTTATAAGCAAACTTTGCTTATTTAACTAAGCTTTACAATAACTTAAAATCTTTAAATGCTTTTATAAATGTTTATTTTTAGCTACGTTTTTGCGCTTTTTTTACTTTGTTGCTAAAAGCTTTTTTTTTTTTCTTAAAGGCTTATTATACTGCTTTAGTTTTTTTGCTTTAAAACTTGCAGTATGCTTGTTTTGCTTTTTTTTTTGTTTTAACTACTTTTAAGAACTACTAAAGTAATACCTAGTGTCCCTTTTTTATAGTTTTTTTAAGCGTTATTTTATTTGCTATTTTTACTAATTGCTAAATTAAAAAGTTAAAAGTATTATTTAGCTTGCTAAGTATACGTAGCATATATATTTTTATAATAATAGCTTTTGCTTTTATAGCTGCTTTATTTTTGTTTAATTTAAGCTAGTTCTATTTTTTTGCTTTTTTTAAGTATTCTTGCAAAGCTGCTTCTAAATTAATTATAACTTTTAGTGCTTTATAATTAAAACTTAGCCACTTTAAGTCCCTTTAATAAATAGTAGCTAAGTTATTAAACACTTATATTAAGTTTATTGTTAAGTTTTTTTATTTGTGCTTTATTTTAATTATTTCCTTTTAAGGAATAGCTAGCATAAAATCTTATTATATAGTAAACTTAAGTAGTTTATTTGTTTTTTAGCTTTTTTTGCTTTTTAAGTTTTATAGTAAGTAGTAAAAATTAAAGTTGCTTATAAATATATAGTGTTCTTTTAGCTTGCTTGCTTTATATATTTTTTAAATTAAACTATGCTAAACTGTTTTTTTTTGATTTAGCAAGTATATTAACTACAAAAATACTACTAAATTATTATTGCTTATTATAACCTTTGCTTAATTCTTACTAGCGTTTTTTGCTAGCGTTTTTATTGCAATCTTTTTGTTTATATATAGTGTAGCTTTGCTTTTTAACTAAATAACCTAGTAGCTATTACTACTAAAGCAATATATATTGCTATGTTTATTAATTATTAGCTTTTAAATTGCTATATAGTTAAAGCTGTTATTTTGTAGTATGCACGCTATATTGCTTTTAAATCTTATAATGTTTTAAAAAGCAATGTTATATATTATTAAGTTAATAAAAATGAATTTTTGCTTGTATTGCTAGTTTGCTGTTTTTTCACTAGTAATTTTTCTTTATTTAGCTTTATAAATGCTAATACTATTAACATTTTTAAACTACTTTTATTTATTTTTTTGCTTATTATTACTGCTTTTTTAGCACTTTAAAAGCTTTTAAGTTGTAATATATATATTGCTTTTGCTTTATTTCTTTATTTAACTTCTTTTTAGCAAGCTTTATTTTATGCTGCGTATGTTTCTTTATAATTTATATATTTTTGCTTTGCTTTTTGTATTTTTACTAAGTAGCTTTTTTTATTTCTTTAGTGCTTTAAAGCTAAGCAATAGCTATACTTTAAGTTTTTATAGCAATATTTAGCTATATAACCGTATTTATAACAATTAAAGCATTATATAACTTTAAGCTTTGTAGCAAAAAGTTTGCAGTTAAACAGCTAAGCTTTTTATAAAAAGCTATCTTTATATATTGTTTTAGCTGCTATAATGCTGCTTATATATAATAATATTAATGTAAATCTAGCTTTTGCGTTTTTAAATAGCATTTTTTTGCACTTTGTAACTTTAAGATGTTTGCTGCATAGTAGCTATAATAAATCTTTGTTTAAATATATTGCTTTAATTTATTTTACTAAAACGCTTTTTACTATTAGTGCTGCTTTTTTTTGTTATACTTTTAACTTTTTCTTAAAAGCCTTTATAATTTATTTTTTTTTTTTAGCTTTTTAAAGTACTACTTTTTTAAAAGTAATTATTGTATTTTTGCTGTATAGCTTTTTAGCAGCAATTATATTACTGCTTATAAGCGCTATATTTATTGCTTTAATAATATTAGCCGGTGTTTTGTTTTTAAAGTTATTAGCTTGTTTTTTAACTTTAATTAGCACTTTTTTGTTTTGCTTAAATAGCACTGCTTTATTATTGCAAGTTAGCTATAAAGCTGCAACTTATGCTTAAAATTTTAGCGTGTTTACGTTTAATAAAGTTTATTAAAAAAGCTTTCAAACAGTATTTTTAACGCTTTTTTAGTTAGCTTTTATAGCAGTATTTAAGTTATAGCAAGTTATAAATATATTAAAGTTATTTTTGTTGTTAAGCTTTATGCTTTGCTAGCCTTTTTAAGCCTTTTTTAACGTGTGTGCTATTTGTGCTTTCTTTGCGTTTTTCTAAAAAAAGATTCTTTTTGCTATTTTTTCTTCCGTTAGCAGCTATAGTACTAGTTTTACAATTTTATTAACTATTTTCTACACACTAGAAAATCTGTTAGCTTTGCGTTTTTTATTAAAACGCTGCTACTTTGTAGTTATATCGCTAGTAAATCCTAGTAGCACGTTAGTTACGTTTTCAACAAATAAGTTATTTAACACCATTTTTCCGTTTTTTGTTATATCTGCACTCCATAAATAAAGTATAACCTACCTAGTAAATAAAAATCGCTACGCTAATTCTAGCAGTCTTAATTATTTAATAATTAAGCTTAAACTCACAAAGTTATAATCAAGTGTAAAGAATTTAAAAACCTTTCGCTATTTTTATTAATTGCTAAATTAAAAAGTTAAAAATATTATTTAGCTTATTAAGTATATATAGCATATACGTTTTTATAATAATAGCTTTTGTTTTTATAGCTGCTTTATTTTTGTTTAATTTAAGCTAGTTTTATTTTTTTGCTTTTTTTAAGTATTTTTATAGAGCTACTTTTAAATTAATTATAACCTTTAATGCTTTATAATTAAAACTTAGCTACTTTAAGTTCTTTTAATAAGTAATAGCTAAATTACTAAACATTTATATTAAGTTTATTATTAAGCTTTTTTATTTATGCTTTATTTTAGTTATTTTTTTTTAAAAAGTAGCTAGCATAAAATCTTATTATATAATAAACTTAAGCAGTTTATTTGTTTTTTAGCTTTTTTTGCTTTTTAAGTTTTATAATAAGTAATAAAAATTAAAGTTGTTTATAAATATATAGCGTTTTTTTAGCTTGCTTGCTTTATGTATTTTTTAAATTAAACTACGTTAAACTGTTTTTTTTTAATTTAGCAAATATATTAACTATAAAGTTATTACTAAATTACTACTGCTTATTATAACTTTTGCTTAGTTTTTATTAATATTTCTTGCTAGCGTTTTTATTATAATTTTTTTATTTATATATAGCATAGCTTTGCTTTTTAATTAAATAACTTAGTAATTATTATTACTAAAGCAATATATATTGCTATATTTATTAATTACTAGCTTTTAAACTACTATATAATTAAAACTGTTGTTTTATAGCATATATATTACGTTGCTTTTAAATTTTGCAATATTTTAAAAAGCAATATTATATATTATTAAGTTAATAAAAATAAATTTTTATTTACATTGTTAATTTGCTGTTTTTTTGCTAATAATTTTTTTTTATTTAGCTTTATAAATATTAATGCTATTAGCATTTTTAAACTACTTTTATTTACTTTTTTACTTATTACTACTGTTTTTTTAGCATTTTAAACGCTTTTAAGTTATAATATATATACTATTTTTGCTTTATTTTTTTGTTTAACCTTTTTTTAGCAAGCTTTATTTTATATTACGTATGTTTTTCTGTAGTTTATGCATTTTTGCTTTGCTTTTTACGTTTTTATTAACCAGCTTTTTTTATTTTTTTAGTGCTTTAAAGCTAAGCAATAATTATACTTTAAGTTTTTTTAGCAATATTTAGCTATATATTTATATTTATAACAATTAAAACATTATATAACTTTAAGCTTTATAGCAAAAAGTTTATAGTTAAACAGCTAAGCTTTTTATAAAAAGCTATTTTTATATATTGTTTTAGCTATTATAACATTACTTATATATAATAATATTAATATAAATTTAGCTTGTATATTTTTAAATAGCATTTTTTTATACTTTATAACTTTAAAGTGTTTATTATATAATAGCTATAGTAAGTTTTTGTTTAAATATATTGCTTTAATATATTTTGCTAAAATGCTTTTTATTATTAACGCTGCTTTTTTTTGTTATATTTTTAACTTTTTTCCAAAAGCTTTTATAATTTATTTTCTTTTTTTAGCTTTTTAAAGCACTGCTTTTTTAAAAATAATTACTATGTTTTTGCTATATAGCTTTTTAATAGCAATTATATTACTACTTATAAGCGCTATATTTATTGCTTTAATAATATTAGCTAGTATTTTATTCTTAAAGTTATTAGCTTGTTTTTTAACTTTAATTAGTACTTTTTTGTTTTGCTTAAATAATATTGCTTTATTATTGCAAGCTAGCTATAAAGCTACTATTTATACTTAGAATTCTAGCATATTTGCGTTTAATAAAGTTTATTAAAAAAGCTTTTAAACAATGTTTTTAACGTTTTTTTAGTTAGCTTTTATAGTAGCATTTAAATTATAGCAAGTTATAAATATATTAAAGTTATTTTTGTTATTAAGCTTTATATTTTGCTAGCTTTTTTAAGCCTTTTTTATTATATATACTATTTGTGCTTTTTTTACGTTTTTTTAAAAAGAAATTCCTTTTGCTATTTTTTCTTTTATTAGTAGCTATAGTACTAGTTTTATAATTCTATTAACTATTTTTTATATACTAAGAACTTTGTTAGCTTTGCGTTCTTTATTAAAACGCTGCTATATTATAATTATATTGCTAGTAAGTTTTAATAGCACGTTAGTTACATTTTTAACAAATAAGTTGTTTAACATTATTTTTCCGTTTTTTATTATGTTTGCACTCCGTAAATAAAGTATAACCTACTTAATAAGTAGAAATTACTACGCTAATTTTAGTAATCTTAATTATTTAATAATTAAGCTTAAACTTATAAAGTTATAATTAAATATAAAAAATTCAAAAAAGGTCCAAAAAGCTAAATTAAAATATTATTAATAAAATAATAAAATCTTTTAAAAAGTTATATAATAACTTAAACAAAATGTTTTATAAAAACTTTTATAAAACATTAAACAGTTAAATTAATAAAAAGTTTAAGCTAAATTTTTACTTTAAAAAAACAAAAAAAGCATATAAAGCATAAAAAAAGTTAATTATTTATATAATTATAATTTTAATAAGCTTTTATATATTATTATTAATACTATTAAACTAACTATTAATATAATTATACTAGCTATTAAAATAGTTATTATTAAAAAGCAGCAAATAAAATTAGCTTAATATTTTGCTTATAACTAAAATATAAATAATATTATTAAATAAAAATAGCAGCTAAAGTTAAAATAAAAAAACGTAGCAATTATAAAAAAAAAACTAAAAAAAATACTAAAAAAACTGCAAAATTAATATGTTTAGCTAATTAATTAAAAATTATAAGCACTATAATATTACAAAATTAATATAAACTTATTAACAAAGCAAATGTTTAATATTAATGTTATAATTTTTAAATATTTATAAAAAAATAAATATAACTTTAAAAAACAAAAATAAAACAAACAATTGTTTAATTTTTTATAACAAATAAAATTAAATAATTTTTATTTAGTAAAAAAAACTATTTATTAAAAATATAACATAAATAATTACGATGTTTATAAATATAATTTTGCTTACAAATTAAAAAAAAAACATTATATATTAAAACTTTAAATAATGTTTAAAAAAGCTAAGATTTTTTGCAAGCTTTAAATATATAAAAGTTTTTTTTAAAGTTATAAAAATTAGCAAAAATAAAAAAAAAATTCTTAATATTGCAATAAAATAAATGTATAACTTTATTTTAAGCAATAATAAGCTATTTAAATAAAAAGCTTATTATTAACTGCAAAAAAAAGATTTTATTTTAAATAATAAAGATTTAAATGCTAAAATAAAAAGCAAACAAAAAAATTAAAAAAAAAAAAAAACTTTACTAGCTAAATAATAAGCAGCTAAACTAGTTTTTAAATAAAAAGTTTAATAATTAAACTTTTATATTTTATAAAATAAAACTAATAAAAGCTTATAATATTAAAAAAAAACGATTTAATAAATAGTAAACTAAATAATAGCTTTATTATAACAAATTAAAATTTTATATAAAGTATTTTTTATAATATAAACAGTACTAAAGTTTTATAAAGCTATATATTAAGCAAAAGAATTAGCATAAATATATTTTAAGCTAATTATTATAAGCTTTTATTTAAAAAAGCTGCTTTTTATTAAATAAAAAGTAAAAAAAAACCTAAAAAATAAAAAAAAAAGCCTTTTATAAGTTAAACAATTAAAAAAATTTATTTAAATAATAATAAATTTTTTATTTAATTTAATACTAAAAATATATAAATAAATAATAATTTTTATAAGCAAAATACTTTATTAAAACTAAAAAATTTTAATTATTAAAGACTTTAAAAAATCTAAAAAGTAAAACTTATAAAAAAAAGCTTAAAATTTAAAAAAATATAAGCTAAAAAGTTTAAAAACTTTTTAAACAAAAAAACAAATGTTATTTTTAAAAACTTTATACTAAAAATTCTAAAGTACTTTAATGTTTTTATTTAAATAATTGCTTAAATAAAAGCTAAATTATATTTTAAGCAGTAAAAATTTTTAAGCTAATATTAAAAATAATACTATTATTACTAAATAACTTTAATAAAAGTTTAAATTAGCAAATTAAATTAAATATACTATAGCTTATTTTAAAAAAAAAAAGGAATAAATCAAAATATAAAGCTTAACTAAAAACTTTATTATAAGAAATTTTAACTTAAATAAACATAAATAATGCTTTTTTTTATAAAAACGTAAACTTTTTAAAAAATAACTTAAAATTTTAATAGCTAATAATTAAAAAAGCACAAAAACATTTTTAGCTAATATTACTATTAGCTAATTAGCTTAATAAATATAAATTGTTTAATAATATTTATAAAAGTAGCTTTTTATTAAACTATTTAATAACGCAAATAAATAAAAAAATAAAATATAATAGTTTTATTATATATATTTATATGCTTTAATTTAGCTTTATAGCTGCTTTTTTAAAAAAGCAACGCTATAAAATAATAAAAGTTCTTTATAATTAAAACTAATAAAATAATTAAGTAATGTTATTTTTTGCTTATATTGCTTTAAATTGTTAAATATTAAAAAATAAGCTAAAGTTTAATAAAATGCTTATTAAAATTTTAAACTAATATAATATTATATATTTATTATTTAAAAATAACTTAAAAAAGTAAAAATTATTAATTATTATACTTATATTGCTTTTAAAAAAAGTAGTATTTTTAGCTAAGCTTTAATTAAGTGCTAATTTTGCGCTAATAGCGCTAAAAAAAAAATAAGCTTAAAAAGCTAACATAATTAGCATTAATAATTTTAAAAAGCGCTAATTAAACTTTTAACTTTTTTAAAATAAAAATTTATAAAAAATATAACAATTATATTAATAATAATAGCTTAAACTTATTTAAAAAAACATTAAAATATAAGTTTTATAATAAAAAAAACTTAAGCTTAATAAATTACTTTAATTAAAAATACTTAAGCTTTTTAAATTTATGTTTTATATTAGCTTTATTACTAAAAATATAAAATATTTTAGCTATATTTTTAAGCGTTATAAAGCTAAAAAAATATATATAGCTTTGCTTAAAGCTTACTATAAAAATAAAAAACAAAATTTATAAAAAAAATATTACTAAAATTATTAACTTTAAAGCATAGTTTAGCATTATTATAAATTTATTTATTAATAAAAATAGCTTTACTACTAAAAATATAAATATAACTTAAAAAAAATTTAACTAAACTAATAATTTTATTAAAAATATAAAATATTTAAAAATTATTATTTAAATAAATAAAAAATTGCTGCTTTTTTTGCTATATATAATTAGCAAAAAACAAGTTATTTATTTTTTGTTGCTAAAAATAAACTTTATTATAAAATTTTAAATAAGTTTATATTTTTAAAGCTTTTATATAATAGCTAAAATAATACTTAAAATAAGCTAAATTATTATATTAATAATAAACTATATTAAAAAGCTAAATTTAAAAGCTTAAAATTATTAGCAATTAAAAAACTAATATATATTTGCTAAACTATTAGCTTAGTAAATAAGCTATATAAAGCATATAAATTTTAAACTTTAAATAAAAAGTTTAATAATTAATAAAAAAAAGCAAAAAAAAAATTAAAAAAACGCAGTTTAAAAAAATGTATAAGTGCAAACTTTTAAAAAAATCAAAATTTATATAATAATATAATATTAGTAGCTTTTTTAACTTTTTTTATATAAAATATTAAACTTTTTAAAAACTTAAAAATATAAAACAATAAAAAAGTTTACGCTGCTTTTAGTAATAATTAATTACTTAAAATATTTTTAGTTGTAATAAAAAAAACATTAAAACAAAAAAATGCTAAAAAATTAATAGTTATAAAAACTAAAAATCTTATATATAAAATAAAAAGTATAAATAACTTAATTATAACTTTAACTTAAGTATTATTAACTTTTTAAGGTTTAAAAACTAACAAATTAATAAAAAATAAAACAATAATTTTAAATATAATATATAAAACAAAAAATAAAACGATTTATTTTAAAAATAATATACTATTTAATAGTACTGTTTTATTTAAATTTTATAAATAAAAAAAGCAAGCTTTAAAAAAAGGAAGCTTTAAAAAAAGCAAGCTATTATTTAAAAGATTTTATGCTATTTTAATAAAATAGCATTTATTAAAACATATATTTATGTTTTAGCGCTACTTTTAAAAGTACTTAATTAATTATGAAATAATTAGCTATTTTTTTAAAAAAGCTTTATATAATTAATTTTACTTAGCAAAAAGTAGCATTATTAACTAAAATATAATATTGCAAAAAAATAGCACTTTTATAAAACTTCTTTAAAATAAAAAAAATACATAATAAGATTTTTGCTTTTTATAAAATTAAAACAGTTTTTTATAAAGCATAGCAAATTTGCAGCATTTTAATTTTTAAGCTTTTAAAAAACATTATTATAAAGGTTTTAAAAACTTAACTTAAATATAATATTTTTAAAAAAGCTTATAGTTTATATTATAACGTTTAGTTTTTAGTACAAAAAAAAAATAAAAAAGTTTAAATAATTAATTTAGCTATAAAAATAAACATAGTTATTAAATATAATGCTAATTTTTTTTAAAGCTATAATAAGTTCTTTAAAAAGTTTGCAATATATAAAATAATTTTTATAGTTAATTTATTTTTAAAATATAATTAAATATTACTTTTTATTTTTAGCTAAACAATAATTGCTTTTTTTATATTAATAAGCTTTTTTTAAATAATTATTTTTTTATAAAAAGCAATAAATTTAATAGCTTAATTTTTAAAAGTATTATTAAAAGTTTTATATAATATATTACTAATAAAATATAAACTTTTTTTTAATAATATAATAATTTGTATTACTTAGATAAACAGCCTATTAGCTATGCTAGTAGTTATTTAGTAAAACTTTGTATAAGTGGAAACCTTCTTTAGAGCGAAAACTACTTGTATATGTAAAGTATGCAACAGTTTTGCTACAGATTTTATTAATTTGCTGCTTTTTTTACATAATACTTCGCTTTTAAATCTTATATGCTAAGTTAGTAGCGCTTTTGCTTTATAATGCAGAGGTATAAAAATCAGCGCGCTAACAAAAAGGTTTTTTGTTGATTAGTAGTAAGAGCGCTTTTTTGCTAGCTTTAGGTTTTGCAAGCTGTAAACAACATGGTATTAAGTAGATTTTAAGCATTACACAGCGCTATATTTTTTGTAAATTGCTTAGCGCTAAGCAGTAAGCTTTAAGTTCTAATTACGCTAAAAATACGGGCTGTTTGCTATATAAAAGAACTAGTGCTTATATAGCGTTAGCAGCAAAAGTTAAAGCTGCTTGTTTTTATAGTAGCTAGTACACTAAGTTAATTACTTATGTTACTGCACTAGTAAAAAAGCAAAGTCCCTGAACTTTTAGCTTAACTATTTAACTCTTAATTTTTATGCCTTTAGTATAGCAAGCATACAGTTTAAACTAAGCTAAAAGCAAACCAACTTTTGCTCTAAAGCAAAGCAACTGCAAACTAAGCAGAACTTAAACCTACAACTTTAAAAGAAGTAGCTAGGCATATGCCACTGCGCCACTAGGCCTTTTTAATAATATAATAATTAAAAAACTTATTATTAAATATAATAATTATAAAGTTGCTTTAAATATTAAATAATTTATATTAAAACATCTTAAAAATTTTAATGCTATACTATTTAATTTTAAATTAGCTAAAATTATAGCTAGTATACTTAAAAATAAATAAGCAAAACAAATAACTAAAATAATTAGCTATATATGTAATACTAATAGCAAAAGCCTAGTAAAAGCAAAAATAATAAAAGTTCTTAAGTAAAAAACTTATAAAAACATTATAAAAATATAGTTTTTTTTAGAAATAATAGTATATTATTAAATATAAATCTAAAAGTATGCTATAATTATAAAATTATTAATAGTTTTATTATAGAAAAATAAGCTGTTTTGCTTTAAAAAACCGCAAAAAAAAACCATAAAAAAAGTTTAAAAGGCTATTATAATAGCTTTTATTTTTATTACTTTTAATTATATAAAAAAGCTTATTTAATTAAAAGTTAATGCTTTTAAAACTAGCTAAAGCGCTATTTTATGTTAAAAAATTAATAAATTTATTAAGCTAGCTAAATATAAGTTTAAAACATAAAAAACTTTTATAAAAAAATATAATGTTATAAAGCTAAAAAAGTTTGCTATTATTAAAACTTTTTAAAAATTGCATAATTATTTTTATAAAATTACGTTTTATTTAAAAACTAATATAAAAGTTCTTATAGCTTAATTAAACAATGGATTTTTAGTATTGCTAAATGCTTAATTAACAAAATAAATAGCATATATAAAAACTTTTAATTTTATATTTTATTATATGCTTTAAAAAAATATATAGCTATTAATAAGCTTTTTAAAAAACTTTTTAAGCTATTAAATAAATTAAATAATTATTAAAAAAAAATATAAAAGATTTTATTAATTTTTAATTATATATAATAGCTATTATTATTATATATAAAAAATTAAGCAATTAATTAATTAAAAGCTTAATATACTAAAAAATAAAAGTTTTGTTATACTTAAAAAAAAATTAAAGCAAAAAAAGGAAGCAAATTGCTAAATATTTTATTTTTAAGCAAGTTTTAAAAAAACTTACAATAAAAAAAAAGCAAAAACACTTTAAAAAAAAAGCTTTTAAATTTTTCGTTAATAAGTTTACTTTTTAAAAAAAAGCAAAGTTTAAAAAAATACTAAAAAAAATTATTAATAACAAAAAAACCTAAAAAGTTATTATTAAAGAAAACTATAAAAAAATAATATATAAAAGCTAAATATTTATAATTTAACAAATAATTTAAAAATATTACTAAAAAAGCTTTTATTAAAACGTTTATATTATAATTACTAGTTGCTTTAATTATTAAAAATTTGCTAATAATAAAAAAACTAAAAAATACTATTTTAATTATTTTTTAGATTTTTTAGTTTTTTAAGTAATAAATATATAAATTATATTATTAAGCAATAAATTTAAAGCTATTATAAAAGTAAAATGTAAAATAACAATTTATTTAAAAATTAAATTTTTAAAACATATAAATTTTTTAAGAATATTTAAATTTATTAAAAAAAAAATCATATTTTAGTATAAAGTTTTTATTAAAATTAAATATAATAATAGCTTTAAATTTAAAAAAGAAATAAAAAACGCAGTAAATATTTTAAGCTATAAAATAAACTATAGTTTAGCTTATTATTTTTAAGCTTAAAGCTTTATTAAAAAGGCTATAAATTAATTAAAAAAAGCTTTATATAAATAACAAACAAAACTAAAAAAAATTAGCTAAAATATTTAAACTTAATAATATAAGCAGATTATACTTTTATATACTATTATAATTATAGCTTATATAAACTAATATATAAAAAAATGCTAATTTTACTAGTAAAAAATATAATATTAATATAAAAAATAATTAAGTAATAAAACGTTATTTTTTATAAAGATTTTATTAAAGCTAAAGTTAAGCAGCTAAAATATTATAACTAAAATATTATATATATTGTATTACTTAAAACTAACGGCTTTAAAAAGCTATACTAAAAGCTACTTAATTTTATACGTAAGTAAAAACTGTGCTAAAGCTAAATAAAAACATTTTTGCTAACTGCTTGCTATTATAACTTATACTTTTTTTATAGCTAACTGTATAAGTGCTACTATTTAAAAATTGCGTTGCTTGATTTTTATTTAATATTGCTACTTTTGCTGCTTGCGTTTTTGTTTGCTGCGTAAGCGTAGTTTTTTATTACTTAAACTGCTTACTAACAGTTTTTAAACGGGTTTTTTTTAGGTTAGTTTTAAAGCTTTAATATATTAACAATAGTTTGCGATTTTGTTTTTTATGCAGTTGCTAGCGCAGTTTTTTTTAGTAAGCAACCTTTCGAGCAAATAGTATTTTTGTTTGTTAAATTGTTAGCTTTTTGCTTGTATAGCATTTTTATAATAGCAATAGTATATAGTTAGCTTTAAGTTAGCTTTATTACAAACTGCATAAAGCAATAAATAAAAGCGTTTTTAGCTAGCTTATATGCTTAAATAGTTTTTAAGCATTTTGCTGCTTAAGCTAAATAATTGCTTTAATAAAAAAAGCATATAGCTGCTTTTTTTTTAATTTGCATAAAGCATAAGTTTGCTTTATTTCTAGCGTGTTTTAAAAATTTGCATTAGCTGCATTTTTGCTTGTTTTTATATATGTTAGCTTAATAGCTTTATTTTTAGTAGTTATAGCATTAAGTTGCTACTATATTTACAAAGTAAAAAACTATTTAAAAATAATAGTAGTGTTAAAAAAGTTCATTAATATATGCTATATTTGCATTTTTTGCAGTTATAACTTTAATATATACTAAGCATGTTTTTTATTTGCGCTATAGCAAACAAAGTAAAAAAAACAGCTTTTTGATTTTTAGCTTTTAGTTAGCTAGCTTAAGTTAAGCTAACATTTTTTCTTTTTTTATTTTTAGTACTTGTTTAGTTAGCAGGCTTAAAGCTATTAGCTAGTATAGTTAAAAGTGCACTTTTAATTTTTTGCTGAACGTTTAAAAGCTTATAATATATTTGCTAGTATTTAGGTCTAAATTTTCTGCTTGTTAAAAATAACCTTTTAGTTATCATTTAATAGTTTATATGCTGCTTAAACTACGTTTGCTTTTATTGCTTGGTTTAATTTTTATATTATAATTAATCTTGTTTTTACTTTAGCTTTATAGCTAGCAAAAGTTATAATAATAGCTTAATTAAAGTTTATTGCTATAATAGCTTTAAAATAAATTAATAAAGCAACGCGTAAAAATTTTTTACTGCTGTTTATTTGTAGCGTATTTATGTAAAACATAAGCTACTAATAAAAAAAGTTAGTAACTTTAGCTTGTTTATTTATGCGATTTTTAAATCGCTAAATTTGCATGTGTAGCAATTTTACTTTTGCAGTAAGCTTTTTTTGCTTTATTAATAACGCTTATAATAAGTTTTAAATAATACGTTTGCTACTTTTATTATTGCTATTTGTTTATAGCTACTTATTTATTTGCTAAAAGTAGTATACTTTTAATAACTTTTTAATAACTTAGTAAGCGCTATAAATAGTTTGCTTATTTAAGTTTTTTTTAAGAAAAATTTTAGCGTTTATTATTGCTTTATTTAGCTTGTTTGTATAGTACTGCAAGTTTAACATTAAGCTTATTGCTAGCTATTGCTAGTTTAAGTTTGCATTATTAGCTAATTGCAGCTAGTTCTATATTAAAAAAATCGCATTATAGTTTTTTGCTCTTTTTATTTTTACTTTTATTTTTTTTTAGGTTGTTACTTGTATAGGCTCGTCCTGTATATAGCAGGTTTTTATAAGTTTAGTTTTTAAAGCTACGCAAGTATTTTTACAAATCTGGCCAGTTGCAAAAAAAAGCAGAAAAAGCTTCCTTACTAAAATATTATAAAAGTTAAAACAATTATAACTAAAAAAAAAGAATTAGCTATAAAAGCTAAATTTTAAAAAAACGGTTATAAAATTAAACAACTGCTTAAAAAAAGCTTGCTTGTTTTTTTTTATAATATTATACTTTTAATAAATAAGTTTAACAATAAAAAGTTACTATATAAATAAATTAGCTTTTATAAAGTTAAAAAAAATATTAATTATAAATAATATTAATTAGCAAAACTAACTAGTAAAAAATTAAAAAAGTTGTTTTTTGTTAAAAAATTAAAGCAATTTATATAAAATAACTAAAAATATTAAAAACTAAAAGATTTTAACTTTAATATATAAACTACTAGTACTACAGCTATTTATTAAAAACTAAATTAAAACAATAAAGCTTTTAATAATTAAAGCTATAATAATTAAACTATAAAAAATAAAAAAAATATAATAAGTTATAAAAGCTTTTTAAGTTTATAAAAGCTATAATATAACTTTTAGCGCTTTAAATATTTTAAATGCTAAAAAATATAATAGCTTATTTTATTTTTTTAACTATTATATTATAAAGCGCTTTAAAAAATAATAATTAATAAAAGTTAAAGCAAAAGATTTTTTTTTTTTTTTTTTTTGTTTTTTTACTAATTGTTTTGTTTTTTATTTTTGCTAATTATATAAGTTTATATAATTAAGTTATAATATATAAAACTATTTTTTTTTGCTTAAAACTAAGCGTATTTTTTATAGCTTTTTTTTTATTAGTTTTATATTTGTTAGTTTTATAGTAGCTAATTTATTAGTACTTTTTTTATTATTACGTTAAAAATATAAGTTTTTATTTTATTTTAACGTTTTTTAAGTAGCTTAATAGCTTAGTTTTAGTATAAATTATTATTGCCTTTTTTTAAAAATACATAAAAACAAAAAAAACAAAAATAAAAACTACTTATTAGTTTTAACTACTTAAGTTTATTTTATTATACTAACGCTTACGTATAAATTTTTTTACTTTTAATTGCTTTATTATTTTTATTTAAAACTAACTAGCTTTTTTTGCTTTTAGTTTAAATTATTTAATACTTAATAAAAATTTTAAAACTGCTAAAAAGCAAAAAACACTATTATTACACTTTAAAAAATTACTAGTTTATATTTTACGCATTTAAACTACTAATAATAATTTTAAGCTATTATTAAGTAATAATAAGTATTTAATAAAACAATAAACATTTAAGCAAAGTTTAAAGCAAGCTTAATAAAAACAAAATCTTATTATAAAAAATTAAGCAAAATTATTTAATTATATAAAGCTAAAAAAATAAAAACTAAAAAAAAAAACAAAAAAAAGTTTAATAATTTAATATTAATAATTCTTATTTTATATACTTTTAAGTTTTTTATTACAAAAGTTTTATATATTTGCTTTTATAAGTATTATAATTTAACTTTTTATATAATAACTATTTTTTTTTTTTTTATTACGTTTAAAAAAAAGTTTATAAGCTATATAATAAAAAAAAATAATCGTAAATTATATTAAAAAAAGCATTGCTATATAAGCAAATCGTTTAATTTTTTTTTTTTTTTTTTTTATATAACTTATTTAATTTATTTTTTTAGCTATTTTTTTTAAAATATGTAAGCATTATATTAATTTTTTAAGCAATACTAAATTATTATTTATTAATATTATATTTAATAAGCTAAATAATAAAATTAGCTTAAAAAAATATTTTAACTTGCGTTTTAACTTAGTTTTTTTTTTAATTAAATAAACAAAAGTATTTTTAATTAAAACTATTTATTTTTTAGAGTTTTTAAGCGTAAAATCTTTTTTAATTGCTATAGTTATTATATTAGCTCTAAAATATTTAGTTATATTACTTTTAAACTTATAAAATAAACAATTTTATAACTAAATAATAAACGCGTAATTAATATATGCGTTAAACTTTTATTTTAAAATAGTATAGCAAAAAAAAAAAAAAAAAAGTTTTATATATTTTTTGCTTTTAGCTATTATTAATGATTATTTATAATACTTATAAAATATAGCATTTTATATTATAAATAACTATATAAACATAGTTATAAATTAGCAGAAAATATAAAAAATCTAATATATATATTTGCTTTAAAAACTGCTTTTAGTTGTTTTTATATATAATAAGCAAAATTTTAAGTATTATTGCTTTTTTATTTAGTTAAAGCTAGTTTAAATATGTTAATTTTATATAATATATATAAAAGAAATTATAACTAACTTTTTATTAAACATATTTATTACTAGCGTTATTACTAAGAATTTTAATCTTTAAATAGCTTAATACTTAATTATATAAAACAAAAAAAATTAATTAAGTAAAAAAAACAAAATTTTTAAAAAAAAAAGCATATATATTTTGCTATTTATTAATAAACTTAACTTTTTAAATATTATAAATATAACTATTTACTAATTAAGCAATATTAATTTTTTAAATATTAGTTAATTGCTATAATGCTTTTTAATTATTTAAAACTTTATTAATGTTATAAAAATCTTTCTTTAAATATTTGATTAAGCAAGCATTAATTATATTACTTAAAAATAAAGTTTTTATAATAAAAGCATAAGCTAAATAATTTAAAGATTTAAGCATTAAAAAAAAAAATTGCAAAAAAGGTTTAAGCTTTAAAACTACTTAAAAAAAAACAAATTAAAAAAAAAAACAAGCTTTTCTTTTATATTTACTAAAGCTTAAGTTATTTATTTTGCTATTAATAGCAATAAATATTTAACAAAAATAAGTTATAAATATATTAAAAAAAAGTTAAAAAATAATTATTTAATTAACTAAAATTATTTTATTTGCTTATTTTTTAATTAATATTAGCATAAACATATAAAAAGTAATTATTATAAAAGCATTTAGCAATTAATAATTTATTTTAGCAATAAAATAATTAATTAATAAATTAAAAATAATATAGTAAATTTATAAAAAAAAAATATATTAATTTAAAAATATATATTTTAGCTTTTTTTTTATTATATTTGCTTTATTAAACTTTTTATTTATATTTAACTTTGCTATTTTATTTATTTAATAAGTTTTAACTTTTTATATTTAAAATAAATGCTTTTAGTATTTATATTTAAAAAATCTTGCAATTATTAAAAAGTAATAATTTAAACTAGCAATTAAAAATATTAAACTATATATAGCAAATAATATTAATATTAATATTTGCACTTTATATTTTTTATATTATTTGCTTTTATATTTTTAATTTATATTAAAATTTCTAATTTGCTTATATTTTTTACTTAATTATAAAACATAACAAAAAGCATATATATGCTTAAATATTATTAAAAATTGCTTTTATTATATATATATGCTTTTAATTATTATATTTTTTATTTTTAAAAAAGTTATTAATACTGCAAATTAGCTAAAAATAAAAGCATTTTTTTTTAAAAGTTCTAAAAAGCTAGCACTTTATATTAAGCTATATAAACAATTAGCATAAAAAATAGCAAATTTTAAAGTAAAAGCAAAAAAAAAAAAAATAAGCATATATATTAAAGTAAAGTAAAGTAGTTAAATAAGCTAACTAGTTAACTAAAGTAAGTTTAAGCTAAGTTATATAGTAGAAATAAAAGTATAAGTATTACGCTAAACTTTAAAGTATAGATTTAACTAATATATATAACATTATAAAAAATAGCTACGGTTACTTTATTTGTATTATTAAATAGCTCTTTAATTAATTGTTTTATTTTTTAATTTATATATAGCTTAATTGCTTAAATGCATAAGTTATAATTTATTTTTTTGCAATTAAAGTAGTATAGTAAATCTATTGTAATTATATTGCTTTATTTTATTAATGTTTTTAATAAAGCTAATTCTTTATTTATAACAAATAATATTATAAAACTTACAAACAAGCAATTTATTATTGCTAACTTACATGTTTAATTTATTTATTTATTAATTGTTATAATTTTTATATATAAATTGCAATATATTATACTTAGCTGCTTTAGCTAATAATAAGTAAAACTTGCTTAATGTAAGTAGTTTAGTTATAATTAGCAATAAACATTTAAGCTAGCAGCTTTTAATTAATAAAGCTTAAAATAAACGTATAAAAATATTAAACTGTTTTTTTTAATTTAGCTTGCAAAGCATTTTTATTTCTTTTAGTAAAACAATAATCGAGTATTAAAATATTAGTATAATTTTTAAAATAGCGCAGCTAAAAAACTGTTTGTTAAAAACCCTTAAAAAGCTACAAAAAGGAAATTTTCGTATGAAAAGCTAATGCTTTATAAAAGAAAAAGCATAATTGCTTTTATAAAAACGAAAAAAAACAAAAAACAAGCTTAAAAAAAAATAAAAGTTGCTAAAACTTCTAAAAAGCTACAATATAAGCAAATTTAATGCTTATTTATATTAAACAAATCTAGGTTTATGTATTAATATATAAAGCTATTAATAATTAAAAATATATTTTGTTTTTTAAACTAATATAGTTTTTTATTAAAAAATAAAAAGCAAGGTTTTTTAAGTGTAAGCTAGCTATTGCTTAAAGATTTTACGCAAAACATAGCTATTGCATTTTTATAGCGCTTATTATTAAATAAAAAAGATTTAAAAAAAAGAAAAAAGCATGCTACTTTTATAAATAAAAAGCTATAAAAAAATAAAGCCTGCTTAATAAAATTTGTATAAAGCAAAGCAAGTTAAACTAAAAAACAAGGAAACTAAACGCTATAAAGCATATAAAAAAATAAAAGCGCATAAAAAACAAAAATATAAAAGCATTTAAAAAAAAACTTAAAAAGCTATAAAAAATAAGCTAGCAGTTTTTATAAACGCAAACAAAAAAAATCGTTAAGTTTTTTAAAAAAGAAGTTTAAAAAAATAGCATAAAAAAACTTAAATACTTAAAACAACTAAAAAACTTTAGCATTTTATATTCTTTTTTTTTTAAACTTATATTTTTATTTAGTTTACTTTTATTATTTTTTGTAGCTTATTTTTTTTGTTACTTTTATATAAACTTTACTTTGTTTTATTATATAACTTAAAAGTTTAAAAACTATAGCTTAATTAAATAATCTAGCTATAAAAAATCGTTAAATTTTTTTACTTTAATATATAAAAAACATTAAAACTATTTATAAACAAAAAAAATAAAAATAACTAGTTTATTATTTCTAAAAAGTATTAAAGCAACTTTATTTAGCTTAAGCTATTTTAATAATAAATATAATGCTAAAATTAAGCTATTATTTATGCTTTTTAACTTAAAGCTAAACTAGCATTTGTTGTTTAATAAATTAAAAGTAAACAAATAGCTAAATAATTTAAATGCTTTTTTTTATATAAAGCGCTTTAAAAACATTAATAAAATTAAATAGGTTTTTGTTTATTATAATACTTTTTAAACAAAAAAAATAATAAAAATAATATTAAAAAACTGTTTATTATAAACTAAAGCTTATAAATTGCTTAAGCAAAAGTTTAAGCTTTAAAACTTTAAGCAAAATAAGTTTATTATTATTATATTATAAAATTTTAAAGTTTGTTTAAAAGCTATATATTTTATTAATTTTAAAACTTATTTTTTTTAGTACTAAGTATATACTAAAAATATTAAAGCTTAAAAAAATTACTACTTTAATTTTTAATTTATTTAAAGTTTGCTTAAAAAGCTAAATCGAAATATTATTAATAAAGTAATAAAATCTTTTAAAAAGTTATATAATAATTTAAACGAAATGTTTTATAAAAACCTTTATAAAACATTAAATAGTTAAATTAATAAAAAGTTTAAACTAAATCTTTATTCTAAAAAAATAAAAAAAGCATATAAAGCATAAAAAAAAGTTAATTATTTATATAATTATAATTTTAATAAGCTTTTATATACTGCTATTAATGCTGCTAAGCTAGCTATTAATATAATTATATTAGCTGCTAAAATAATTATTATTAAAAAGCAGCAAGTAAAATTAGCTTAATATTTTATTTATAATTAAAATATAAATAATATTATTAAATAAATATAGCAGCTAAAGTTAAAACAAAAAAACGTAGCAATTATAAAAAAAGAACTAAAAAAAATGCTAAAAAAACTGCAAAATTAGTATGTTTAGCTAATTAATTAAAAATTATAAGCACTATAATATTAAAAAATTAATATAAACTTATTTAAAAAGCAAATGTTTAGTATTAATGCTATAACTTTTAAATATTTATAAAAAAGTAAATATAACTATAAAAAACAAAAATAAAGCAAATAATTGTTTAATTTTTTATAATAAGTAAAATTAAATAATTTTTATTTAGCAAAAAAAACTATTTATTAAAAATGTAGCATAAATAATTATTACGTTTATAAATGTAGCTTTGCTTACAAATTAAAAAAAGAAAACATTATATATTAAAACTTTAAATAATGTTTAAAAAAGCTAGAATTTTTTGTAAGCTTTAAATGTATAAAAGTTTTCTTTAAAGTTATAAAAATTAATAAAAATAAAAGAAAAATTTTTAATGCTGCAATAAAATAAATATATAACTTTGTTTTAAGTAATAATAAGCTACTTAAATAAAAAGCTTATTATTAACTGCAGAAAAAAAATCTTGTTTTAAATAACAAAAATCTAAATGCTAAAATAAAAAGCAAACAAAAAAGTTAAAAAAAAAAAAAAAACTTTATTAGTTAAATAATAAGCAGCTAAACTAGTTTTTAAATAAAAAGTCTAACAATTAAACTTTTATATTTTATAAAATAAAACTAGCAAAAGCTTATAATATTAAAAAAAACAATTTAATAAATAATAAGCTAAATAATAGCTTTATTACAACAAATTAAAATTTTATATAAAGTATTTTTTATAACACAAATAGTACTAAAGTTTTATAAAGCTATATATTAAGCAAAAAAATTAGCATAAATATATTTTAAGCTAATTATTATAAGCTTTTATTTAAAAAAGCTGCTTTTTATTAAACAAAAAATAAAAAAAAAACTTAAAAAACAAAAAAAAAAACTTTTTATAAGTTAAACAATTAAAAAGATTTATTTAAATAACAATAAGTTTTTTACTTAATTTAATACTAAAAATATATAAATAAATAATAATTTTTATAAGTAAAATATTTTACTAAAACTAAAAAGTTTTAATTATTAAAAACTTTAAAAGATTTAAAAAGCAAAACTTATAAAAAAAAGCTTAAAATTTAAAAAAATGTAAGCTAAAAAATCTAAGAACTTTTTAAACAAAAAAACAAATATTACTTTTAAAAACTTTATACTAAAAGTTCTAAAGTATTTTAATGTTTTTATTTAAATAATTGCTTAAATAAAAGTTAAATTATATTTTAAAGTAGCAAAAGTTTTTAAGCTAATATTAAAAACAATATTATTACTACTAAATAACTTTAGCAAAAATTTAAATTAGTAAATTAAATTAAATATATTATAGCTTATTTTAAAAAAAAAAGCAACAAATTAAAATATAAAGCTTAACTAAAAACTTTATTACAAGAAATTTTAACTTAAATAAATATAAATAATGCTTTTTTTTATAAAAGTATAAATTTTTTAAAAAATAACTTAAGATTTTAATAGCTAGCAGTTAAAAAAGCACAAAAAAGTTTTTAGCTAATATTATTATTAGTTAGTTAGCTTAATAAATATAAATTGCTTAATAGCATTTATAAAACTAGCTTTTTATTAAACTATTAAATAGCGCAAATAAATAAAAAAATAAAATATAACGGGTTTATTATATATATTTATATATACTTGTAGCACACTAAAAAAGCAAACAAATTTTTAACTAGGCTATTAGTTATTGCGCGATCTGAAAAAAGCACATGGAATAGCTAAATAAGTTCTAAATATAGGAAAGCTTAGCTATTATAACGTAGCTAAAGAACTAATTAAGTTGTAAGTAGCTATAAAGATATAAAAACAGAGGCTTTTAAACACGGAGCAAAAATAGCTAAGCATTAATACTAGCTTTTTTTTAAGCTAAAAAAGGTTTATTATAACTACGGAGCAAAAGCTAAAATAGCTATTATAAAGCTGTTTGTTATTTATAGTTTTAAAAAGGCTGCTTATTATAAGCTTACGTTTATAAACTTTAAAGTAAAGCATAATACAATAAAGTACTAAAAACAATAATATAAAATTACAAACATAAAACTATAAAAGTTAAAAGGTATATATTATAAAAAAGCAAAGCAATTAAGCAACTTTATTAAGCACTAAATATTAAAATTCTACTAAAACTTCTAGCTACTAAATATATAATAATGCTAACTTTTAAAGGTTATATAAATATTTTTTAATTAGCTTATTTATATAGAACTTCTGGCTTTTTTACTTGTTGTAGCTTTTTTTGCTTTTTTAATTGCAACTTAAAGTTATATATTAGCTATAAGTGCAGCTTAAATATTTTTATTAGTATAAAAATAGCGTATAGCTATGCAAGCTTTAATAAATAATTGAAATTTTTTATTAACTTTTTTAGGCTAAGAAATTATTAGTAGCACTTAAAATTAAAAGAATTTTAATAGTTAAAATAAGCATAAAATAAAGCTTAAAAACGTACAAATATTAATATAGTTAAAAGTATTTATAAAATTATAACTGCTATTTTTAGTGCTTATTTTGCTTTTTTTACATTATAAGTACTTAGTAAACTTATTAGTAATATTGCAAGCATAAAAGTTATTAATGTTTTTATATAATTAATGTAAAAAAAACAGCAATAAAAAATGCATAATATACTATTATAATATAGGCAATATAGTAGTAGTATAGCTTAAGCATTTTAGCGTGCTTAATAAATATAAATTTTAAAGCTATTAGTAATACTTTAGTATAAAGCACTAAAGTATTTACTTTTATTTTAAAAATTAGTATTATAGCAAAAAAGCATAATAACAAGCAGTTATAAAAGCTTAAACTATATAATAGTAAGCTGTTAGTTATTTTGTTTAGTACTATAAATTAAATAACTAATAAAAACTATAGTAAAATAACTTATAACTTTAAATATGTAAGCTTAATACTAGTTAGCATATATATTTAAGTTAAGCTAGTTATAAATACGTACTACAAAAGGCATAATAGCTATAATAAAGTAGATTTTTATATAACTATAACGTATTAATAACTAATTATATTACGAACTAAGCACTTTAATATATTAAAGCAAGCATAAGCTAAGTATATAATAGTAGTAATAGTAAAAGTAATAAAATTAATAATTAAAAAAGAAAAAAATTAGCATAAGTAGCTAAATAAGGTAATTTATTATTTATTACTACTTTATACTACTTAATATATAAGTTATTTATAGGCTATATTTATTTAGTAAGCTTACTGCAGAAAGCATAAAAGCAGCTTAAAAAATAAATATGCAAAAAGCAAACTAAAAAGTAATAAGCAATTAATTTTACTTATAACTTAATTATAATTTAATTATAAAAAGATTAATGTAGTAAAAAGCTAGCAGTAATATTAAAGCAAGCAAACTATAATGCATTAGTAATACAATAAAAAAAAGTTTAAAAAAAAACTAAGAAAAAAAAGTAGTATACTTAGCTAAATAAGTATTAAAACTAAAAAAACTGCTACAAATAGCATAAAGCAAGCAGCAATACTAAAGCAAACAAACTACAAAGCAAAAAAAATACAAAGAAAAAAAAACTACGAAGTAATTACATAAAGGTGCATATACTTAGTTAATAGTATAATGCAAATAAGCAAACAACTTAAAGGCAAAAAAGTAAAAAGCAAAGCACTTAATAAAATTATAGTAGAACTAGTGCAACTTAAGAGTAAATATAAAATGTTTTTATTTAGCTACTAAGAAAAAAGTAAGCTGCTTACGGCTTGCTTTTGACCTACAAGCATAGTTTTTACCTATACATATAAAAAATAGAAACCAGCATAGCTAATAAGCTATTAGCCCAAGTAATACAATATATATATATTTATATGCTTTAATTTAGCTTTATAGCTGCTTTTTTAAAAAAGCAGCATTATAAAATAATAAAGGTTTTTTGTAATTAAAACTAATAAAATAATTAAGCAATGTTGTTTTTTGCTTATATTGCTTTAGATTTTTAAATATTAAAAAACAAGCTAAAATTTAATAAAATGTTTTTTAAGATTTTAAACTAATATAATATTATGTATTTATTATTTAAAAATAACTTAAAAAAGCAAAAGTTATTAATTATTATACTTATGCTGCCTTTAAAAAAAGTAGTATTTTTAGTTAAACTTTAGCTAAGTACTAATTTTGCATTAATAGCGCTAAAAAAAAAAATAAGCTTAAAAAGCTAATATAACTAGCATTAATAATTCTAAAAAGCGCTAATTAAACTTTTAACTTTTTTAAAATAAAAATTTATAAAAAGCATAATAATTATACTAGTAATAATAGCTTAAATTTATTTAAAAGAATATTAAAATATAAGTTTTATAATAAAAAAAATTTAAGCTTAATAGATTATTTTAACTAAAAATACTTAAGCTTTTTAAATTTATGCTTTATGTTAGCTTTACTGCTAAAAATACAAAGTGTTTTAGTTATATTTTTAAGTATTATAAAGCTAAAAAAATATATATAGCTTTGCTTAAAGCTTATTATAAAAATAAAAAACAAAATTTATAAAAGAAATATTATTAAAATTATTAATTTTAAAACATAGTTTAGCATTATTATAAACTTATTTATTAACAAAAATAGCTTTACTATTAAAAATACAAATATAACTTAAAAAAAATTTAATTAAACTAGTAATTTTATTAAATATATAAAATGCTTAAAAATTATTATTTAAATAAATAAAAAATTGCTACTTTTTTTGCTATATATAGTTAGCAAAAAATAAGTTATTTACTTTTTATTGCTAAAAATAAACTTTATTATAAAGTTTTAAATAAGTTTATATTTTTAAAGCTTTTATATAATAGCTAATATAATACTTAAAACAAGCTAAATTATTATATTAGTAATAAACTATATTAAAAAGCTAAATCTAAAAGCTTAAAATTATTAGTAACTAAAAAACTAATATATATTTGCTAAACTATTAGCTTAGTAAATAAGCTATATAAAGCATAAAAATATTAAACCTTAAATAGAAAATCTAATAACTAGCAAAAAAAAAAAAAATTAAAATTAAAAAAACATAATTTAAAAAAATATATAAGTATAAACTTTTAAAAAAATTAAAACTTATATAATAATATAACGTTAGTAGCTTTTTTAACTTTTTTTATATAAAATATCGAACTTTTTAAAAACTTAAAAATACAAAACAATAAAAAGGTTTATGTTGTTTTTAATAATAATTAACTATTTAAAATATTTTTAATTGTAATAAAAAAAACATTAAAGCAAAAAAATGCTAAAAAATTAATAATTATAAAAACTAGAAATTTTGCATATAAAACAAAAAGCATAAATAACTTAATTATAACTTTAACTTAAGTATTATTAATTTTTTAAGCTTTAAAAACTAACAAATTAATAAAAAATAAAACAATAATTTTAAATATAATATATAAAACAAAAAATAAAAAGATTTATTTTAAAAATAATATATTATTTAATAATACTGTTTTATTTAGATTTTATAAGTAAAAAAAGCAAGCTATTACTTAAAAAATCTTATACTATTTTAACAAAATAACATTTATTAAAATATATATTTACGTTTTAGTATTACTTTTAAAGGCATTTAATTAACTACTAAACAATTAGCTGTTTTTTTTAAAAAGCTTTATATAACCGATTTTATTTAGCAAAAAGCAGCATTATTAACTAAAATATAATATTGCAAAAAAATAGCACTTTTATAAAACTTTTCTGAAATAAGAAAAATATATAATAAAATCTTTTTTTTTTATAAAATTAAAATAGTTTTTTATAAAGCATAGCAAATTTGTAGCATTTTGATTTTTAAGCTTTTAAAAAACATTACTATAAAGGTTTTAAAAACTTAATTTAAACATAGTATTTTTAAGAAAGCTTATAGTTTATATTATAACGCTTAGTTTTTAGTACAAAAAAAAAGTAAAAAAGTTTAATTAATTAATTTAGCTATAAAAATAAACATAATTATTATATATAATGCTAATTTTTTTTAAAGCTATAATAAGTTCTTTAAAAAGTTTATAATATATAAAGTAATTTTTGTAGTTAATTTATTTTTAAAATATAATTAAATACTATTTTTTATTTATAGCTAAGCAATAATTGCTTTTTTTATATTAATAAGCTTTTTTTAAATAATTATTTTTTTATAAAAAGTAATAAATTTAATAGCTTAATTTTTAAAAGTATTATTAAAGGTTTTATATAATATATTACTAATAAAGTACAACTTTTTTTTAATAATATAGTAATTAAAAAACTTATTATTAAATATAATGATTATAAAGTTACTTTAAGTATTAAGCAATTTATATTAGAACATTTTAAAAATTTTAATGTTATATTACTTAATTTTAAATTAGCTAAAATTATAACTAGTATATTTAAAAGCAAATAAACAAAACAAATAACTAAAATAGTTAGTTATATATATAGCACTAATAATTAAAGCTTAATAAAAACAAAAGTAATAAAGATTTTTAAGTAAAAAACTTGCAAAAATATTATAAAAGTATAGTTTTTTTTTAAAATAATAGTATATTACTAAATATAAATCTAAAGGTATATTATAATTGCAAAACTATTAACAGTTTTATTACAGAAAAATAAGCTGTTTTGCTTTAAAAAACTACAAAAAAAAGCTATACAAAAGCTTTAAAAAGCTATTATAATAGCTTTTATTTTTATTATTTTTAATTATATAAAAAGGCCTATTTAGTTAAAAGTTAACGCTTTTAAAACTAGTTAAAGCACTATTTTATGTTAAAAAGTTAATAAATTTATTAAGCTAGCTAAATATAAGTTTAAAACATAAAAAAGCTTTAAAAAAATATAATGCTATAAAGCTAAAAAAGCTTACTATTATTAAAACTTTTTAAAAATTACGTAATTATTTTTATAAAATTATGTTTTATTTAAAAACTAATGCAAAAGTTTTTATAGCTTAACTAAATAATAAGTTTTTAGCATTATTAAATGCTTAATTAACAAAATAAATAGCATATATAAAAACTTTTAATTTTATATTTTATTATATGCTAAAAAAAAACATATAATTGCTAATAAGCTTTTTAAAAAACTTTTTAAGTTATTAAATAAGTTAAATAATTATTAAAAAAAAATATAAAAAATTTTATTAATTTTTAATTATATATAATAGCTATTATTATTGCGTATAAAAAATTAGGCAATTAATTAGTTAAAAGCTTAATATATTAAAAAACAAAACTTTTATTATACTTAAAAAAAATTAAAGCAAAAAAAGCAAGCAAATTGCTAAATATTTTATTTTTAAGCAAATTTTAAAAAAACTTATAACAAAAAAAAAGCAAAAACATTTAAAAAGAAAAGCTTTTAAATTTTTTATTAATAAGTTTACTTTTTAAAAAAAAGCAAAATTTAAAAAAATGCTAAAAAAAATCATTAATAATAAAAAAACTTAAAAAGCTTTTATTAAAAAAAACTATAAAAAAATAATATATAAAAGCTAAATATTTATAACTTAACAAATAATTTAAGAATACTACTAAAAAAGCTTTTATTAAAACATTTATATTATAACTATTAGTTGCTTTAATTATTAAAAATTTATTAATAGCAAAAAAACTAAAAAATATTGTTTTAATTATTTTTTAGATTTTTTAGTTTTTTAAGTAATAAATATGCAAATTATACTATTAAGCAACAAATTTAAAGCTATTATAAAAGCAAAATGTAAAATAATAACTTATTTAAAAGCTAAACTTTTAAAATATATAAATTTTTTAAAAATACTTAAATTTATTAAAGAAAAAATCGTATTTTAGCATAAAGTTTTTATTAAAATTAAATATAATAATAGCTTTAAATTTAAAGAAAAAATAAAAAACGTAATAAATACTTTAAGCTATAAAATAAACTATAGTTTAGCTTACTATTTTTAAGCTTAAAGCTTTATTAAAAAAAGCTATAAGTTAATTAAAAAAAGCTTTATATAAATAACAAATAAAACTAAAAAAAATTAGCTAAAATATTTAAACTTAGTAATATAAATAAATTATACTTTTATATGTTATTATAGCTATAGCTTATATAAGTTAATATATAAAAAAATACTAATTTTATTAGTAAAAAATATAATCTTAATATAAAAAATAATTAAATAGCAAAATATTGCTTTTTATAAAGATTTTATTAACGCTAAAGTTAAGTAGCTAAAACGTTATAACTAAAATGTTATAAAGGTTAAAATAATTATAACTAAAAAAAAAAAATTAGCTGCAAAAGCTAGATTTTAAAAAAACGCGTATAAAATTAAGCAACTGTTTAAAAAAAGCTTGCTTGTTTTTTTTTATAATATTATGCTTTTAATAAATAAGTTTAATAATAAAAAGCTATTATATAAATAAATTAGCTTTTATAAAGTTAAAAAAAATATTAATTATAAATAATATTAATTAGTAAAACTAACTAGTAAAAAATTAAAAAGGTTATTTTTTGCTAAAAAATTAAAGCAATTTATATAAAATAACTAAAAATACTAAAAGCTAAAAAAATTTAACTTTAATATATAAACTATTAGTACTATAGCTATTTATTAAAAACTAAATTAAAATAATAAAACTTTTAATAATTAAAGCTATAATAGTTAAACTGCAAAAAATAAAAAAAATATAACAAGTTATAAAAGCTTTTTAAGTTTATAAAAGCTATAGTGCAACTTTTAGCGCTTTAAATATTTTAAGTGCTAAAAAATATAATAGCTTACTTTATTTTTTTAGTTATTATATTATAAAGCGCTTTAAAAAATAATAATTAATAAAAGCTAAAACAATAAATTTTTTTTTTTTATTTCTTGTTTTTTTATTAATTGTTTTATTTTTTATTTTTATTAATTATATAAGTTTATATAACTAAGTTATAATATATAAAACTATTTTTTTTTGCTTAAAACTAAGTATATTTTTTATAGCTTTTTTTTTATTAGTTTTATATTTGTTAGTTTTGCAATAGCTAGTTTATTAGCACTTTTTTTACTATTATGCTAAAAACATAAGTTTTTATTTTATTTTAACGTTTTTTAAGTAGTTTAATAGCTTAATTTTAATATAAATTATTATTGCTTTTTTTTAAAAATGCATAAAAACAAAAAAAACAAAAATAAAAACTGCTTATTAGTTTTAATTACTTAAGTTTATTTTATTGCATTAATGCTTATATATAAGTTTTTTTACTTTTAATTGCTTTATTATTTTTATTTAAAACTAAATAGCTTTTTTTGCTTTTAGTTTAAATTATTTAATATTTAATAAAAACTTTAAAACTGCTAAAAAGCAAAAAATATTATTATTATACATTAAAAAGTTATTAGTTTATATTTTATATGCTTAAATTACTAGCAATAATTTTAAGCTATTATTAAGCAATAATAAATATTTAATAAAATAATAAATATTTAAGCAAAGTTTAAAGTAAGCTTAATAGAAACAAAATTTTACTATAAAAAATTAAGCGGAATTATTTAATTATATAAAGCTAAGAAAATAAAAACTAAAAAAAAAACAAAAAAAAATTTAAAAATTTAATATTAATAATTTTTATTTTATATACTTTTAAGTTTTTTATTATAAAAGTTTTATATATTTGCTTTTATAAATGTTATAATTTAACTTTTTATATAATAATTATTTTTTTTTTATTTATTATGTTTAAAAAAAAGTTTATAAGCTATATAATAAAAAAAAATAATTGCAAATTATATTAAAAAAAACATTGCTATATAAACAAATCGTTTAATTTTTTTTTTTATTTTATTTTATATAACTTATTTAATTTATTTTTTTAGCTATTTTTTTAAACATTTAAGCGTTATGCTAATTTTTTAAGCAATATTAAATTATTATTTATTAATATTATATTTAATAAGCTAGGCAATAAAATTAGCTTAAAAAAAATGCTTTAATTTGCGTTTTAATTTGGTTTTTTTTTTAGTTAAGCAAACAAAAGTATTTTTAGTTAAAACTATTTGTTTTTTAAAGTTTTTAAGCATAAAATCTTTTTTAACTACTATAGTTATTATATTAGCTTTAAAATATTTAGCTATATTATTTTTAAACTTATAAAATAAACAGTTTTATAATTAAATAATAAACATGCAGTTAATATATATATTAAACTTTTATTTTAAAATAGTGCAGCAAAAAAAAAAAAATAAAGCTTTATATATTTTTTGCTTTTAGCTATTATTAATAACTGTTTATAATATTTATAAAATATAGCATTTTATATTTTAAATAGCTATATAAATATAGCTATAAGTTAATAAAAATTATAAAAAATTTAATATATATATTTGCTTTAAAAACTGCTTTTAGTTATTTTTATATATAATAAGCAAAATTTTAAATATTACTGCTTTTTTATTTAATTAAAGCTAGTTTAAATATATTAATTTATATAATATATATAAAAAAAATTATAACTAACTTTTTATTAAATATATTTATTATTAATATTATTATTAAAGATTTTAATTTTTAAATAGTTTAATGCTTAGTTATATAAAAGAAAAAAAGTTAGCTAAATAAAAAAAACAAAATTTAAAAAAAAAAAAAGCATATATATTTTGCTATTTATTAGTAAACTTAACTTTTTAAATATTATAAATGTAATTATTTATTAGTTAAGCAATATTAATTTTTTAAATGTTAATTAATTATTATAATACTTTTTAATTGTTTAGAATTTTATTAATATTGCAAGAATTTTTTTTTAAATGCTTAATTAAGCAAGCATTAATTATGCTACTTAAAAACAAAGTTTTTATAATAAAAGCATAAATTAAATAATTTAAAAACTTAAGTACTAAAGTAAAAAACTGCAAAAAAGGTTTAAGTTTTAAAACTACTTAAAGAAAAACAGATTAAAAAAAAAATAAGCTTTTTTTTTATATTTATTAAAGCTTAAGTTATTTATTTTGCTATTAATTATAATAAATGTTTAAAAAAAATAAATTATAAATATATTAAAAAAAAGTTAAAAAGTAACTATTTAATTAATTAAAACTATTTTATTTGCTTATTTTTTAATTAATATTAATATAAATATATAAAAACTAATTATTATAAAAGCATTTAGCAATTAATAATTTATTTTAGCAATAAAATAATTTATTTTAGTAATAAAATAATTAATTAATAAATTAAAAATAGTATAATAAGTTTATAAAAAAAAAGTATACTAGTTTAAAGCTATATATTCTGGCTTTTTTTTTATTATATTTGCTTTATTAAACTTTTTATTTATATTTAACTTTGTTATTTTATTTACTTAATAAGTTTTAACTTTTTATATTTAGCATAAATGCTTTTAGTATTTATATTTAAAAAATCTTATAATTATTAAAAAATAATAACTTAAATTAGCAATTAAAAATATTAAACTATATATAGTAAATAATACTAATATTAATACTTATATTTTATACTTTTTATACTATTTGCTTTTGTACTTTTAACTTATATTAGAATTTTTAATTTGTTTGTACTTTTTATTTAATTGCAAAATATAGCAAAAATATATATATACTTAAATATTATTAAAAATTGCTTTTATTATATATATATGCTTTTAATTATTATATTTTTTATTTTTAAAGAAATTATTAGTACTATAAACTAGCTAAAAATAAAAGCATTTTTTTTTAAAAGTTTTAAAAAGCTTGTATTTTATATTAAAGCATATAAATAATTAGTAGAAAAAATAGCAAATTTTAAAATAAAAGCAAAAAAAAAAAAAAATAAGCATATATATATAAACTTAACTGCTAATTATAAAAAGCTTTTTTTAAAAAATTAAAAGCTTTTTAAAAATAGCTTTAAAAAAAAGCTAATAATTATTAAAAGTTTAAAGTATAAAAAATATTTAGTTTGCTAGCTTTTTTTGTAAATTAAAGAATTAAATACAAAAAATGTTTAGCTAAAAAACATACTGCTTTTTTTAGTTAATGTTTTTTTAAAGTCCGTTTTAAAATCTTATTTTATGCAAAAAAAAGTAATTTTTATAAAAAGTTTATTTTTTAAAAACTTAGAAAAAAGCAAAAAAGTAGTACTAAAAAAGCACTTTAGCTATACATTCTTTAAAAATAGCAAAACTTGCTAAAACTTATTTTTAAACTTAATTTAACAAATATAAAAAAAAGCAATATATTTAATACATAAAAAGTATTATAATAAAAAAGCATTAAAATATTAGTAGTTTATATTATACGTAATTTTAATAGAAGTTTTTTATATTTTTAACTTATTGCTTAATAAAAAAGCGCTTAATTTTTAAAGAAAAGCTTTTATAATATATTTTACTACATAAAACTGCTTAATAAACGGAAATAAAACGCTATTTTATATGCTTAAACTAAAAAACAAATATTTAAAAGCATTTTTATAAGCTATAAGCTAAATGTTAAAATTTATAGCTATAAAAAGTTTTATAATATTAATATAATATTTATTTAAAATTAAAAAATATTGCAACAATAATAACTTTGGCTTTAATAAATTTAATATTAAGTTTATAAAATTTTTAATAGTTTTAGCAATAAAGCTAAAACTATATAAAAAATAAAAACTTATAGTATAAAAACTAAATATTTAGCAGTTATTATTTATAAAATCTTTAAAAAAATTATTATTATAAAAAGCTTTAAATAATTATTAAAAAAATAATAACTTAAAACATTTTAATAAGCTAAAGCTTTATAATAAACAAAAACTAGCTTATTGTTTTTTGCTAAGTAAAGTTTTAAAAATAATATATAAAAATAATAAAAAGTAATAGCTAAAAACCTTTTGTTTAAAATAATAAATAGCTACTAAAAAAACCTATTAGTATAAATAAAAATATTTAAATTATTAAAAAAAGCTTAATATTTATAGCTACTATAAAAACTTTTATAAAGTAAACATAACAAAATAAAAAATTAAAGCTATTTATATTATAAATATTTTTATAAAGCTAAACATTAAAAAATAGCTAAACAAACATAAAATAAAAGCTTTGCTAAACATATTATTTTAGCTATATATAAATAAAAAAGCTAAAGCTTTAAAAATAAATATTAAACTTAAATATAGCTAGTTTATAAAAAAAATTTTTATAAACTAGCAAAACATAAAATAAGCTATAATAATTGCTAAAACCTTTTAAATAAAATATTTTATAATAAAATATTGCTTAAATAATTATTAAATTATTATTTTTATTAATACTATTTTAAAAGTAGTATATATTTTAAACTTTAAGTATATTACTAATAAAAATAACAAATAAATTTTCTAAAAATTACAAAAGTATTAAATAATAAAGCACTTTAATATAAAAGTTATATTAAGCTATTTTATACTTTTTTGCTTTTGCTAGTATAATAATTATATATATAAGTTTATTAAAGCTTTATATTTATACTATATATTTTGCAACTTAATAAGCTAATATTTAAAAAAAAAAGTTAATAATTAAAAAAGTTATAAATAGCTTATTTACTTTTTAAAAAAAAACTTTAAAAAGCATTTTAGCTTTAAGTTATAAAAAGATTTATGTTTATTGTTTATAATAAGCATTAAGCTTTATAAACTTTTATAAGCACTAAAAGCAACACTTTTTAGATTTAATAAGCTAGCTTTTTTATTATTAAGCATTAAAAATACATAAAGCAAAAAAAAAACGCTAAAAAAAAAGCTAAAAATTAATTATTTTGTTTTTTTAGTGCTTTTTACTTTAAAGCATAAAAAGAATTTCTAGCAAAAAAAACTAATAATTATACTAAAGAAGTTTTATTATAAGCAATATAAAAACGTTTTAGCAGTACAAAGTTATTTTGCTATAAATACTTTTATAAATATTTTTCTTTTTAAATATAGTAAACTAAGTATAAAACTTAGCTAAGCTTAACAGTTTAAAAAAAAAAAGTACAAACTTTTTATAAGCATTTATATAAAAAAAACGCTAAGCATTTTTAAAAGCTTTTGCTTATATATTTAAATATGTAAAAAAACTAAAACTAGTTTTAATAAAGCTATAATGCTTTCGTAAGCACTAAAGCTTAAGCTACTTTTAAACGTAGCAAAAAAAATAAAAAAAAACTTATAAAACTAAATAAGCAAAAAAAAATAATATTAACTTTGTTTAAAAAACGCTAATAAAAATAAAGAACTTTATAATTATAAGTATTAAAATAAACTAAAAGCAGCTATATTTTAATAAAAAAAAATTAAAATAAAGTAAAATAGTTAAATAAGCTAACTAGCTAGCTAGAGTAAGTTTAAGCTAAATTATATAATAAAAATAAAAGTATAAATATTGTATTAAACTCAGGGTTATTATTTTAGTACTTAGTATAAGGACTAATTTAGTCCGAACTAAATTAGTCTTAGTATTAGTCCGGATTTTTAAGTACTAAATTAGTATTAATACTAAATTAGTCCGGACTAATTAGTATTAGTCCGTACTAATTTAGTATTAGTCTAAAGAAAAAAATACTAGTTAGTATTAGTATTAAATTAGTCCGGACTAAGTACTAATGACGTCATTTTTAAAATAGAAAAAATGGAATAAAAAATATGTTAAAAGTAGTATTAAAAACAATAAAAAACAAGCTTTAAAACAAAGGTAAAACTATTAATTTCCATGGAATATTCAATGAAAAAAACTAATTTTAAATATTGGTTTTCCTTTTAGTACTTAGTATATACTAAGTACTAAGAAGTACTAGTTAGTTTTAGTACATACTAATTTAGTATTAGTCCGTAAAAAAAAATACTAGTTAGTATTTAGTCCGGACTAACTAGTATTAATCCGTGGAAAAAAATACTAATTTAGTATTAGTACTTAATCCGGACTAATTAGTTCGGACTAATTAATAACCCTAACTAAACTTTAAAGTATAAATTTAACTAACATGCATAACATTATAAAAAATAGCTATAGTTGCTTTATTTATATTATTAGATAGCCTTTTAATTAATCGTTTTATTTTTTAATGCATATATAGCTTAATTGCTTAAATGCATAAGTTATAACTTATCTCTTTATAATTAAAGTAGTATAGTAAATTTTGCGCGATCGCACTGCTTTATTTCAGTATATAAATAAATATAAACTAGCATGTTTATAAAACTTAAAAAAAATTTTTAAATTTAACTAGGTTTATATTTAATTAAGTTAATACTACTTGCTTATTAACTGCTTTATTAAATTGTTATATAACTTTATAAAGCAAGTAAATTTAAAATTAAAAGTGCAATTAAATATAACACAAATATAATAAAATTAGGTAAAATATGTTAAGTATTACACATGTTAAAAAACTTAATGCAAACAAAAAATAGCTAAGTGTAATACAAACTAATGTTTTAAGAACTAAAGGTCGTATAATTATAAACGTTAACATAAAGTTAAATATAGTAATATTTAAGCAATATAGCTATTTAGCAAGTTTAACAAATATAAAGTATATAAAGTACTTAACTAATAAATAAATAATCAATAATTAGTAATTAATAATTAATAATTAACGCTTGCAAATAGCATAAATCTTAGCGAATTAACTTTAACAAAAGTTAAAATAAATGCTAAAAGCGCTTTAAATGTTATAAGAACTAATTTAAAAAGAATAAATAACAAGGTTTATATAATATAAAAGCTAAACTTTATTTGTATTGCATAGTTTTGCTTTAAAAAAGTTTAAATGTTATAAGAATTAATTTAAATAAAATAACAGTAAACTATATAAATAAAAAAGCTATATTATATCCTGCGTATATAATTTGCTAACAAAGAAAAAAAACTAAAGTATAAAGTATTAATTATAGGGCTTATTTTACTATTTAATAAGGTTTACTATAAGTAGTAAAGTAATTAAGCATAAAAAGTGTAATATAAATTAAAAAAAAAAAGCCTTATAAGCAATTATAGTAATAATTGCTTTAAGCATAAACTTTATATAGTTATTTAGCTAAGCTATTATAGCTACAATAAGGATATTATTATAGCTAAACCCCATAAATATAAAGTCCCTTTTTTAGTTTATATTAACTTTAAATTATAGTTTTTAAACTTTTTTGCTTTTTGTAATTATTTTTTAGTATAATTATGTTTTAATTAGCTAATAATATTTATAAAAGTTATTTTTACATTTTTTTAAAACAATATTATAAATATAATTATAATTTTTTTAAACGTTATAAATCTTTATAAATTTTTATAGTAAACTAAAGTTATAACTAATTATTTTACTTTATAAAGATTTTTTATTTTTATTTTTGCAATTTGTTTAAAAAACTAATTATTTTTTAGTTTATTAAATAAATATTAATAGCAATAATATATTATATAGCAAGTTTATAATACTTTATTATATTTTAAATTTTTTAGTTATAAAATATTATTATTGTTTTTTATTATAGTTTTATTATAATAATAACTTTTAGCAATTAGTTATATTATTAATTTTAGTTTATAAAACATATTAGTTTTTGCGTTAATTATTAATGCTTTATTATTTTATTAAATTTAAAGCAATTTAAACTATAAAAATATTTTGTTTATTTTTATTAGTTCTTTTTTGTAATATTTTTTACTGCTTTTAGTTTTATTTATTTTTGCTTTAAAGTTTTATAAGTTTTATTTTTTTATAATTATTTATTAACTAAATGCTTTAGTAGTTTATAATTAGTTTAGTAATTATATTATTTATAATTATAGTTTTATTTTTTTAAACAAAACTTTTTTTAAGCTATATTTTTAGCTTTAATAGTTTAAAGCTTTTATAATTTTATAAGTTTATTAGCTATATTAACTTATTACTTTTTATTGTTTATTACTTTTAGTTAAACTATTTTTTTAAGTTATATATTAAATAACTTTAATTGTTTATATAATAAATATATTTTTTTGTAATTTGTTTTAATAATTATAAAGCTTTTAAATAATATTTGTATGTTTGTTTATTTTAACTTATATAAATAAAACATTTAAATTTATTTAATATAATATTTTTATTTTAACTTAAAACTATAACTTTATACTTTTGTTTTAAAAAAGTATTTTTTAAATTGCTTTTTTGTTTTTTATTGTTTTGAACTTTTATAACTTGTATTTTTTTTTTAAATTAAAAGATTTTTTCTTTTTTATAGTCTTTTGTTCTGTTTTTTTTTTCGAATTAGCATTATTTTTAAAAATATCTTTTTTTTTATAATTATAACATTTAACTTTAAATATATTTTAAAGTTATTACTTTTAAACTTTATTAATTTGTTTAAACCTTTATTTAATACTTTTTTAAGTATTATTTTTTTTATTTCTTTTAGTTTTTTTAATTTTAAAATACTAGTTAAATAATTATTAATTAATTATAATAGCTATATTAATATAAGCATTAATTTTTGCTAGTTTATTTATTTTATATAGTTTATTTTAAATTTAAGTTTTAAGTTTACTATAAAATAAATAAAACAATATAAGCTTAAATAATTTTAAGATTATTATTAATTATTTAAACTTTATAGCATAGTTTATTATTGCTTTTATTTATTTTAAGCAATAAAATGCTTTTTTAGCGTATTTTGTTTTTTAAATGTTTTTAAATAGTATTTTTATTTAGTTTTTAAACTTAATATAATTTTTAAAATTTTTTTTGGTTTTTAGCTTAAAGTTAGTTAATTTATTAGCTTTTTAAAAAAATTTTAAAATAAATTAAAACTATTTTAATATTTTTTTTAACAAAAATTATAAAATAATTATTATTTTTTAATCTTTTTTTATAATAGTAATAAAATGCTACTTTAAATAAAGTTTAATATAAATTAAAAAAGCTTTTATATTTATAAATTTATTATAAAGTTTTAAAGCAATACGTTTAAAACTTTTAATGTTTAATATTTTTAACATTATAAAAAATCTTAATAATAAAAGTAGTAATAGTAGTAAAAAATTAAGTTTTTTATTTTAAATTATTACTTTAAGTATAATAATTATAATGCAAACATAGCATATATTAATGGACTTTTTTAGAACTATTGCCACTTTTGAGTAGCTTTTTACTTTGTAGATATAGTAGCAACCTAATGCTATAACTACTAAAAATAAAGCTATTAAGCTAGCATATGTAAAAACAAGCAAAAATATAGCTAATGCAAATCTTTAAAACACGCTAAAAATAAAGCGGACCTATGCCTTATATAAACCGAAAAAAAAGCAGCTATATGCTTTTTTTGTTAAAGTAACTACTTAGCTTAAGTAACAAAATGCTTAAAAGCTATTTAAGCGCGCAAGCTAACTAAAAACGCCTTTATTTACTGCTTTATATAGTTTATAATAAAGCTAACTTAAAGCTAACTATATATTATTGCTGCTATAAAAACGCTACGCAAGCAAAAAGCTAACAATTTAGCAAGCAAAAATACTATTCGCTTAAAAGGTCGCTTATTAGAAAAAACTGCGCTAATAATTGCGCAAAAAACAAAATTGCAAACTATTGCTAATATATTAAAGCTTTAAAACTAGCTTAAAGAAAACCTGTTTAAAAACTATTAATAAGCAGTTTAAATAATAAAAAGCTACGCTTGCGCAGCAAGCAAAAACGCAAGCAGCAAAAACAGCAGTATTAAATAAAAATCAAGCAACGCAGTTTTTAAACAGTAACGCTTATATAGTTAGCTATAAAAAGGGTATAAGTTATAGTAGCAAGCAATTAGCAGAAATGTTTTTATTTAGCTTTAGCACAGTTTTTACTTACATATAAAATTAAGTAGCTTTTAGTATAGCTTTTTAAAGCTATTAATCCTAAGTAATACAATATATATAATAATTATAAAAGTAAGCATTAAGTTTATTAATAATAATATAAAAATTAATTATAGCATAATTATTTACTTAAAGCTTTAATTTATTATTATAATAGTAATTATTATTGCTGCTTTAATTATTATAGCTAATATTTATACTAGTTTAAAAGTTATAACATTTAATATTTTAGCTATTTTTTAAGTTAAAGCAATTAGTTTGCTTTATAGCGCTAGTATTAATGTTTTTTTTTTATTACTACTGCTTAATTTTTTTTTTTTGCTATTGCTTTTTTTTTAATAAAAATAGCTAATAATAGTACTAAAGTTTACTGTTTTAATATATTACTAGTTTTAAAAATCTTTAAAACTTTTAAACTTAATTTTTAACTTTTTGTTTTTAATAATATAACTTAAATCTAGTTTATTAATTATTAAATAAAAGTTTACTTATATAATACTAGTTAGCATTTTTGTTTTTTAAATATTTTTTTAGTATATTTTTAAAAGTTTATTTTATAAATTAACTATTATTTAACTTTTTATACTAGTATTTATTTTTGCTGCTAAGTTTTACTAATTAAAAAGCTATTAAAGTATAATAAACTTATTATATATTAATATAACAAGCTTACTTTAAACGTTTTAATTTGCAAGTAATAATAAAATTCTTAATAATAGTTTATTAAAAAGGTTTTTAAAGTATTTTTACTACAATATATTAATAAAAGTTTTAAAGGTTTTAAAAAAAGTAAATATATTAATGTTTAGCAGTTATAAAAAGTTAATAACTAAAAAGCAAAAACTAAATAAATAACTAAATATAAAAAGTATACAATTATATAAACAAAAAAAATAATAGTAATAATTTATAAATGTTGCTTTTTTTAATAAACTTAACACTATATTATTTTAAGCTTAAAGCTTAATAAACTTAACGCTTAAATTTATTAAGTTTATGCATTAAACCTTTATAATAGTTTAAATATATATTTTTTAACGAATAAGAACTTTTTTCGCGCGTGTTTTTTTTATACTTAGCTTTTTTAACTAGCTTAGTTAGCTTATTTTATAACATTATTATATAAAAGCTAATTAACTATAATTTGTTTAAACTTTGTTTTTTTTTAAAGTTTATTACTAAATATACTACGTATATATTAATTTTAAGTTTATTAATAGCTTGTTTTTTTTGCTACTTTTTTTGCTTTTTTAGTATATTTTATAGTTTAAAATTTCTAGAAGTTTACTTTATGTTTTATTAACTTAAAATATTTCTTTTTTACTATTGTTTAATTATATTTTATAGCTTTAAACTTTTTTATTACTAGTTAAGTTATATGTTATTAAAACTAGCTTTTTAGATTATTTTTAAATATAATTTACTATGCTTATATTTTTAACTTTTTTTATATATTTAATAGTTTTATAATTTAGCTATAAGTTTAAAAATAAAATTAGTAATTTTGTTTTAAGGTTAATTATATATATATTTTTATAAGCTTTAATAATAATATATAAATACTTGTTTTAAACTTGCTAAAGCATTTTTAACAGCTTTTATTTTAGCTATTAGTTTTGTTTTATTAGCTTAGATTATATTATTAACTTATATTTTATTGCTATTTATATTACTGCTATATATAAAAGTTTTGCTTAAATTATGCTTAGCTTTTATATAAACTAAGCTAAATAGCTTATTAATAACGTTTACTTTTTTAGTTTTTTATAAAGCATTTTATGTTGCTTTTTTTAATTTAAGCAGTAGTTTATTTATATGCTAAGCACTTTTGCTGCTATTTTAAAGCATATTTTTTTTAGCCTGCTTTTATTATATGCTTAAAAGCTTTTTAGCTTAGTTTTATAAAGTAAACAAAGTAATATTTGCTTAAGTTAAATTTAAATTTATATTTTTAGCTTTATTTTACATAAATTTTTTAAGCTTATTTAAATATTTTATAAGCTATTTTTATGTTTTTTACTAATATTTAATAAGTTTATATTATTTATAAAAATAGCGCTTTATAGTTTTTATATAAACTATAGCTTATTATATAGCAAAGCAATATATAAGTAAAAAAAAATCAGTAATAATAAAAATCCTTATAAAATTTTTGCTTTAATATATATTAAGTTTAACTTTTGTTTATTAAAAAGTAAAGTTATTATATAGTTTATTAAAAAGCTTTATATTTATTATATTGTTTATTTTAGAAAACTTATTTTTTTAAGTATTTAATAAAGCTTTTTATGTATTATTAAGTTAAATGCTTTTATTATGTTTAAAAAAAGCATTAAAATTGCTTTATTTATAGCTTATATATAATGTACTACTAAAATAATTAAATATAATACTATTTTTATAAATTATTATAATTTATTTTTTATTTGTTTAAAAAAAAGCAGTTTATATATTATAATAACATAGCTTAATTTTAAAGCTATTTTAGCTTTAATAAGCTTTTTTATTATATTTAATAAAGCAATAAACTATTAAAAGTTTAGTAAACTTTTATTTAGTTTATTTTTTAAAATAATTATTATTTAAACGTTTTAAAAGTATTTTAAGTAATAATTAATTTAAAAGCTAGCTAATGTTATATTAGCTATATGCTTAGTAAAAAACTTATGTTTATTTTTATTGTTTTTAAGCAGCTATAAGTTATATATTTTTAAAAACGCGTTTAGAATTTTATTTAATCTTAGTACTTTTTAAGCTTTTATATAACTTAAAATTATGTATATTTTATAGTAGTTTATGCTATAATAAAAAAAAAAAAAGTTAAAAAAGCTAGCAAAATAGCTATATTTTTTAAGTTAGCGTTTAGTTTTAAAAAAAACTTTTTAGTAAAAACTTTTGCTTTATTATTAAAAATGTTTGCTATAGTTACGTTTAAGCTATTATTATTATCAGGGTTAATAATTAGTTTAAATTAACTAGTTTGGACTAAAACTAAAGACTAATTAGTTTTTTTTTTTAATAACTAAAACTAGTTAGTTTGAACTAAAACTAATTAGTCTTTAGTTCGGACTAATTAGTTCTAATTAAAACTAAAGAATTAAAATTATTATTATTATTTTAAATATGCTTTAATATTAAATGTTTTTTATTTTAATATATATATTAAAGTATTCTTTATATAAATATATATTTATTTAATTTTATTATTAATTATTATTATATATTAAGTAGGTTTTTATTAAAAAATCAAAAACTAGTTAGTTTAAACTAAAAACTAACTAGTTTTTTTTTGAGGTAATTAAAAACTAGTTAGTTTAAACTAAAAACTAACTAGTTTTTTTTTCTAGTGATTAAAAACTAGTTAGTTTAAACTAAAGACTAACTAGTCCAAAATTTTAGTGATTAAAAACTAATTAGTCCTTAGTTTAAACTAATTTAGTCCTTATACTAAAAACTAAATTACTAACCTTAATTATTATAAAAGTTTAATAATACTAGTTTTTTTAATGTTTATAAGCTTTTTATTTATGCTTATTTTAAGGTTTTTTATATTATTTTAGCTTGTTTTGCTTTTATATTTTTAGCTTTACTTTTTTTTGTATTAAAGAAATTATATAATTATTGCTAAAAATAGCTTTTAAACGTTTTAGTTTAAGCTTTTTTTTATGTTTTATTTGCTTTATGTTTGTTTTAATAAGCTTTTTTAGTTTAAATTTTTTATTAATAAACATAAGCTTTTTTTTTTTATATTATTTGCTTTACTTTTGCTATTTATTAGTTATATTATAGCTTGCTTTTTTTTTTAGTTTAGTATTGTTTTATTTATAATTTTATTTAAGCTATTAAACAGTTTTTTTATAACTAAGTTTAAATATTTAAAGTTTTTAGCATTTATTAAATAAAAAATCGCTAAAAAAAACCATACTTTAATTTTTACTTGTTTTATATTAGCTAGCTTTTAGTTTTAGCTTAAGTTTTTTAAAAGTTTATTTAGTTTATTAAACCTTTTTATTTAGTATTTAAGCAACTTATAATTACTTTTTATTATATTTAAGCTTAATATAAAAGTAGCTTTTAAATTTATTAATACTTAAGCTAAATCTATAATAATATTTAGTTCTTTTTAGTTAAAAAAAGTGCTTATGTTTTTTAAAGTAATAAGCTTAAAGTCTTAGTTTTATATTAATAATATAGCTTTTTTAGCTTTTATATATAGCTTTAATATATATATTTAATTTTAGTAATATAAGTTAAAATCCTTTAGTAATAAAGTTTTATTTATAAGCTGCTTTTATTTTAGTTTTATTAGTAATATAAGCTATTTTTAAACTATATAAAAAAAAAATAAATAAATGTAGTAAATATTAAGGTTTTTGTTTTTAAGGCCTAAAGTAATTATACATTAGTTTTTTATAGCTTTTATTTTTTTTATTTTTATTATTAAATTTAGTAATATAATTACTTAAAGTTTGCTTTAGTTTTAATATTATATAATGTTATATATTAAGCTAATTAAGTATATAATGTATAAAAAGTTACTAATAACTATTAATAGCTTGCAAATTGTTAAAATATTATATTTGTTTTTTTTTAAAAAAAATTTTTTTATAACTATATAACTTTTTTTAACATTTTATTAAAATATAAAATATTTGTTTATTATATACTAATAAAAGTTTTATTTTTATTGCTACTTTTTTTTAATGTATTTTTATTATAATTTAAAAATAAAATTAAGCTTTTTTTTTTTATATTTTTAAGTTTATAATTATAAACTTTTTTATTATAATATTGCTTATGTTTTTAAAAAAGTTAAACTAAAATTAGTTTAAAATTATAACTTATTTAATTAAAAACTAGCTTTTTTTTTAGCTATTATTTTAGTTTTTTAAGCTTAAAAGCTTATTTACTTTTTATAGCTAAGTTATTTTTATGTTTTTTGCTGTTTTAAAAGCTAGCTATTTTTAAAAGCTAAATAGTATTATAATAAGTTTGTTTTAAAAAGCTAGTTTAGCTATTATATTTATAGTATAATTAGCTGCTTTATATATATACGTATTTTTTGCTATATTTTTTGCTTTTTAAGCATATAAGCATATTATAACTTATATAAAATATTTATTATTATATTGCTTATATTTAGCTAAGCTATTTATAGTTTATATTAAGCGTATGTTTTTTTTATTATTAATATATTATAAAAATATATACTAACTATAATATTTGTTTTTTTTATAATAAGCTGCTTTATATTTTTATTTATAGCATTAGTAATATTTTAACGCTATTATATTTTTAAAGTATAATAAAGCAACTTAATAGTTATAGTTTTAAAAAACTTTATTATTATATAGCTTGTTTATATTTTAAACTAACTTTATGCTAATATATATTAGTTTTATGTTATATTTGCATTATTAAATTTTTTTTAGTAATATAACCTTTATAATTTTTATATTATTAGCTTATTATAGTTATGCTTTTAAAAGTTCTTTTTTTAGTTTAATAACTTTAATAATAAGTATATTTATTATTATAAGTTAAAATAGCTATTAGTATACTATTAACCTGTTTTTAAATATTATTGCAGTTTATTTTATATTATTTATATACTGATTTTTTAATTTTTTTAAGCTAAAAACAACTTTTTAATTATTTTTAGCAAGGTTAGTAATTTAGTCCTTAGTTTAAATACTAGCCTAATATATACTAAGCTAGTATTAGTATTAGTCTAGAAAAAAAAATACTAAGCTAGTATGAACTAATACTAGGCTAGTATTAGTTCGGGAAAAAAATACTAGGCTAGTACGGACTAATACTAGCCTAGTATTAATTCGGGAAAAAAAATACTAGGCTAGTATTAGTCTATACTAGCTTAGTATTTAGTATTTTGTAAAATTAATTTTTTAGCTTTTAAAATAAAGCTTTTTTTTAATTTTAAAAAGTATTTATAATTAGTTTTTTAAGATCTTTAAAACAATAAAATTCGTTTTACTAAATAATAATTATTTATTAAATTATTAACGTTTAGTATTTGTATTAGCCTAGTATAATACTAGGCTAGTACAAATACTAAGCTAGTTTAGTACGTATTAAGCTAATATTAGTCCGGAAAAAAAAATACTAAGCTAGTATAAACTAATACTAGTTTAGTATTAGTCCGGGAAAAAAAATACTAGGCTAGTACGAACTAATTATTAACATTAGTTTTTAGTAAACTTATAAGCTGCTTTAATAACGTTTAAAAATAGCGCTTTATTTATTTTTTATATTATAATATGCTTAGTTTTGCTATAAGCATTTAAAGCTATTAATATAACTATAATAATTTAATTATAAGTAGCTATTATATTTACATAGTATAAAAAAGCTACTATAATATTAGCAAATTTCCTTAGGTTTAAGTTTTAGCTAATAATATTTATATATGTTTATATTTATAAAGCGCTGTTTAAGATATTTTTAATAGCTTTTTAATGCGTTTAAGTTAAGCGTTTAAGTTTATTTAAGAAAATATATAAACATGTTTTATACTAGCTTTAAGTAATATATAAACTACTTTTTTTATAATAGTAATTATTTTTAATGCTTTATTAAGCTTAAGAAATCTTTTTATATTTGCTTTAATAGTTTTTTATTTATTTTTATTTACGTTTAGTTTAGTTTTAAGTAATTAGTATTATTTAATAAAGGCCTAGTAGCACAGTGGCATACGCTTAGCTATTTTTTTCGAAGTCGTAGGTTTAAGTTTTGCCTGGTTTATAGTTGCTTTGCTTTAGAGCAAAAGTTAGTTTGCCTTTAGCTTGGTTTAAATTATACGCTTGCTATATTAAAAGCATAAAAATTAAAAGTTAAATAGCTAAGCTAAAAGTCTAAAAACCTTGTTTTTTTGCTAGTATAGCAACATAAATAATTAACTTAGTATATTAGCTACTATAAAAACAAGCAGCTTTAGCTTTTATTATTAATGTTATATAAGTACTAGTTTTTTTGTATAACAAATAGCTTATATTTTTAGCGTAATTAAAACCTAAAGCTTACTGCTTAGCGCTAAGCAATTTACAAAAAATATAGCATTATATAATGCTTAAAATCCATTTAATACTGTATTATTTATAGCTTGCAAAACTTAAGGCTAGCAAAAAAGCGCTTTTATTACTAATTAATAAAAAACCTTTTTGTTAGCGCGCTAATTTTTATACCTTTGTATTATAAAGCAAAAGTGCTGCTAACTTAGCGTATAAAATTTAAAGCAGAGTATTATATAAAAAAAGCAGCAAATTAATAAGATCTATAGCAAAACTGTTGCATACTTTGCATATATAAGTAGTTTTTGCCCTAAAAAAAGTTTCCACTTATATAAAGTTTTATTAAATAGTTACTAGCATAGCTAATAAGCTGTTTGTTTAAGTAATACAAATTATTATTATTTAATAAGTTTATTTATGTAGTATTAATATAGCTTAGTTAAAATAGCATTTAAGCTAGTTATTAGCTTAACAAAAAAGTTTTCGTTAAAGCTTACTACGCTACTAAATGCATATTAATATAGCATTATGCCTAAAGGTAATATAGCTTATAAAATTTAATTTTAAGCTTAAAAACCTTTTTTATATATGTTTAAATGCTTTATTAGCAATTATAACAAAAAACAAAAAAAGCTCTAGTTATATTATATATAAAAAAATTATAATAAAAACGTTAATAAAAAACGCTAAAAAAAACTAAGCAAAAATTATATTATTATTATTATTATTATTAATAATTTGCTGTGCTGCTTTATAGCGCGGTTTTTTTACTTATGTACTTATAAGTAAAACTATACAAAAAGCTAAATAAAAACCTTATGCAATAATGTTTTTGCTGCTACTTTAAAGTTCTTTTATTTTATAATAACTAGTTTTTATTAATTAGCTTGCTAAATAAAAAGTAATAGTTAAAAAGCAAAAAAACTTTTTTTAAAGCTTTTAGACTTTTTGCTTTTTTAAAAAGTGCATAAAAGCTTTTTTTTTGTTTTTTAAAACTTTTAAAAAAGCATTTTTGCCTTTTTTGCTAGTTTTTTTTCTATTTTCTGCTTTTTTTTTTTTTTATTTCTTTTTATTTTAACTACTTTATTATATATTGTTATTTTATTAGTAATAAATAGCTATTTTATAATATTATTTATAGCTTTAAGCTTTTTTATAGCTAGTTATAAGTTTTTATTAATTTATAGCAGCTTAACTATAAAGTTTTTTTATAGCTGCTTTTTTTTGTTTTTTAGTAAGTTATAACATAAAACTATATACTAAAAAATCTTTTTTTTTTTTGCGCATTTATAAAAAAGCATAAAAAAGCTTAAAACTTTTTTTTTATATAAAAATACTTTTAGCTTTATTTTTTTAATACATATTTATATTATTATAGCTGCTTTATGCTTTAATAATTTGTTATATTTTTTAAAAGCTTTATTTTTGTTAAGCTTTTGTTTAGCTATTATTAAATAATTACTGCTTGTTTTAGTTTAGCTTTATTTGCTTATTTATTTTTTTTTTAATGCAATTTTAAGTTTTTTTTTTTTTAACTATTTTTTTTGCTAAAAGTTTAAAGCTAGCATTAAATTTTTTTTAGCTATACTTTTATTATTGCTTATAAGCTTGCTTTTTATTTAGTTTTTAGCTTTTTAAGCTTTTATATTTTAAATAAAAATTCTGATTTTTTTTATTGCTTTTTAAATTAATTTTTTAGTTATTAAGCTTTTTATGCAATATTTATAAGCTGCTATTTTACTACTAAAATATAAATTAATAAAAAAAATTTTTATTTTAGTTTTTAAATATTTTGTTTTAGTTGCTTTAAAAGTTTTAGTTATATGTTTAAAATATTTGTTTTAAATTATTATTAGCAAATTAGCAATACTTTTTGCTTTATTTTTTTTAAAGTTTTTATATTAAGTTATTATATTATAAGCTAAAATACTTTATATTATTATAATATATATTTATTTTGCTTTTATTATACTATTATTTTATGCAAAGTTTTATAGCTTAATTATTATATATAATTAAATGCTTAGTTTTTTTTTAAGCTTTATTAAGTGTTTTTTTTATTTTATATTTTTATTAAACTATATTTTTAAAAACCTTATATTATTTTTTAAGTATATTATTATATTAAAAAGATATATTATTTGCATAAATATTATTTTGCTGTTACAAAAGTGCATTAATTTGCTTTTTTATAATTCAAATTTTATTTTATGTTATTTTATTTAGCTTTTATATGTTTTTTATGCTACTTTTAAAGTTTTGCAGTTTTATTTCATATTTAAGTTTGCTATAATAAAGTTAGTATTATTAGTAAAGCTAATTATTATTAGCTTTTAATATATAGCAAAGTTATTATAAAATATTAAAATATATAAAAAAAAAAAAAAAAAAAAAAAGCAAAAACTTTTAAAAAACTTTAGCTTTTAGCGCTATTAATTAAAATACTGCTTTATTAAAGCAAAAATGCACTATATAATTTAATATAAAAAAGTTTACTTATATAATTATTTAAAAAAAAAAGCTTTTTTTTTGCAAAATATATATTATTTTTTTTGTTAATAATATTAAAAGCTTTTATAATATTTAGCTATAGTAAAAACGCTATGCTTTTTTTGCTAATTGTTTTTTTTGCTATTTTTAATACTAGTTTAATAATTATGTTTATTAATTTGTTTTATTTATTGTTTATTTAGTTATTTAGCAAAAAACTTTCTTGCTTAGCTATTTTTGCTATATAGCAATATAGCTTTTTTTTTAATATTTTTTTTACTGTATAAATAAGTATAATAAAGTGCTATTTTTTAGCTGTTTTTTTAGTTTTTTTTACCTTTTTAGATTTAAGTATAACTATTATTTTTGCTTGCTTAAATTGCATTAAATAATACTTTAATAAAAAGCTAGCAATATATAATATTATTATTTTTTTTGCTAAAATAAATTTATAAGCTTTAAAAAAGCTACTAAATAATAAGTTATTTTTTAGCGCTTTTTATAGCGCTAACTTTTATATTAGCAATATTATGTTTTTTTTTTTTATATTAACGTTAATTATAAATTTTTAATAGCTATTATAAATTAAGTTTTTTTTAAATATATTAAATAAGTTTGCTAATAATGCAAAAAAAAAGCGTTTTATTAATAAAGCTGTTTTTTTTTTAAAAGTATTAGCAAAAAATAGCTTATTTTTTATTTGTTTTAGCAGTAAAATTATAATAACTTTTAAAGCTAGCTTATAAGCAAACTTTGCTTATTTAGTTAAGCTTTATAATAATTTAAAATTTTTAAATGCTTTTATAAATGCTTATTTTTAGTTATATTTTTGCGCTTTTTTTACTTTATTACTAAAAGTTTTTTCTTTTTTTTTAAAAGTTTGCTATATTATTTTAGTTTTTTTGCTTTAAAATCTGCAATATGCTTATTTTGCTTTTTTTTTGTTTTAATTACTTTTAAAAACTACTAAAGTAATGCTTAGTATTTTTTTTTTATAGTTTTTTTAAGCATTATTTTATTTGCTATTTTTATTAATTATTAAATTAAAAAGTTAAAAGCATTATTTAGCTTGCTAAATATATATAATATATATATTTTTATAATAATAGCTTTTATTTTTATAGCTGCTTTATTTTTATTTAATTTAAGCTAGTTTTATTTTTTTGCTTTTTTTAAATATTTTTATAAAGCTACTTTTAAATTAATTATAACCTTTAGTGCTTTATAATTAAAACTTAGCTACTTTAAGTCTTTTTAATAAGTAGTAATTAAATTGCTAAATATTTATATTAAGTTTATTATTAAGCTTTTTTATTTATGCTTTATTTTAATTATTTTTTTTTAAAAAATAGCTAATATAAAATTTTATTATATAATAAACTTAAGTAGTTTATTTGCTTTTTAGCTTTTTTTGCTTTTGAAATTTTATAATAAATAATAAAAATTAAAGTTATTTATAAATATATAGCGTTTTTTTAACTTGTTTACTTTACGTATTTTTTAAATTAAACTATATTAAATTGTTTTTTTTTAATTTAGTAAATATATTAATTATAAAGTTATTACTAAGTTATTACTACTTATTATAACTTTTGCTTAGTTTTTATTAGCGTTTTTTACTAGCATTTTTATTATAATTTTTTTATTTATATATAACGTAGCTTTATTTTTTAATTAAACAACTTAATAGCTACTATTATTAAACCAATATATATTATTATATTTATTAATTACTAGCTTTTAAACTGCTATATAATTAAAGCTATTGTTTTATAGCATATATATTATATTGCTTTTAAATTTTATAATGTTTTAAAAAGCAATATTATATATTATTAAATTAATAAAAATAAGTTTTTGTTTATACTACTAATTTGCTGTTTTTCTGTTAATCACTTTTTTTTATTTAGCTTTATAAATGCTAATGCTATTAATATTTTTAAATTACTTTTATTTATTTTTTTATTTATTATTATTGCTTTTTTAGCACTTTAAAAGCTTTTAAGTTATAATATATATATTGCTTTTGTTTTGTTTTTTTGTTTAACTTTTTTTTAGCAAGTTTTATTTTATGCTATGTATGTTTTTTTATAGTTTATATATTTTTGTTTTGCTTTTTACATTTTTATTAAGCAGCTTTTTTATTTTTTTAGTGCTTTAAAGCTAAATAATAGTTATATTTTAAGTTTTTATAGTAATATTTAGTTATATATTTATATTTATAACAATTAAAGCATTATATAACTTTAAGCTTTATAGCAAAAAGTTTATAATTAAATAGCTAAGCTTTTTATAAAAAGCTATTTTTGCATATTATTTTCGCTATTATAATATTACTTATATATAATAATATTAATATAAATCTAGCTTTTGTGTTTTTAAATAGCATTTTTTTGCATTTTATAACTTTAAAATATTTACTATATAATAGCTATAATAAGTTTTTATTTAAGTATATTACTTTAATATGTTTTATTAAAATATTTTTTATTATTAGTGCTGCTTTTTTTTGTTATACTTTTAATTCTTTTTTAAAAGCTTTTATAATTTACTTTTTTTTTTTAGCTTTTTAAAGCATTGCTTTTTTAAAAATAATTACTATATTTTTACTATATAGCTTTTTAGCAGCAATTATATTACTACTTATAAATACTATATTTATTGCTTTAATAATATTAACTAATGTTTTATTTTTAAAATTATTAGCTTAATTTTTAAGTTTAATTAATACTTTTTTGTTTTATTTAAATAATACTGCTTTATTATTGCAAGCTAGCTATAAAGCTACTACTTATGCTTAAAATTTTAGCGTGTTTATATTTAACAAAGTTTATTAAAAAAGCTTTTAAACAGTATTTTTAACGCTTTTTTAGTTAGCTTTTATACTAACATTTAAATTATAGCAAGTTATAAATATATTAAAGTTATTTTTATTATTAAGCTTTATATTTTGCTAGCTTTTTTAAGCTTTTTTTAATATATATATTATTTATGCTTTTTTTGCGGCTTAATGGCATAATGGCATATGCTTAGCTACTTTTTTTAAAGTTATAAGTTTAAGTTTTGCTTAGTTTATAGTTGCTTTGCTTTAAAGCAAAAGTTAGTTTGCTTTTAGCTTAGTTTAAACTATATGCTTGCTGCATTAAAGGTATAAAAATTAAAAGTTAAATAGCTAAGCTAAAAGTTTAGAAATTTTGCTTTTTTGCTAGTGCAGCAATATAAATAATTAACTTAGTATACTAGCTATTATAAAAACAAGCAGCTTTAGCTTTTATTGCTAATGCTACATAAGCATTAGTTTTTTTATATAGCAAATAGCCTGTATTTTTAATATAATTAAAACTTAAAGCTTACTGCTTAGCGCTAAGCAATTTACAAAGAATATAGCGCTATATAGTGCTTAAAATCTACTTAATACTGTGTTATTTATAGCTTGCAGAACTTAAAGCTAGCAAAAAGGCATTTTTATTACTAATTAACAAAAAACCTTTTTATTAGCGCGTTAATTTTTATATTTTTATATTGCAAAGCAAAAGCGCTGCTAACTTAGCGTACAAGATTTAAAAGCAGAATATTATATAAAAAAAGCAGCAAATTAATAAGATTTATAGCAGAACTATTGCATACTTTGCATATACAAGTGGTTTTTGCCCCAAAGAAGGTTTTCATTTGTACAAAGTCTTACTAGATAACTACTAGTATAGCTAACAGGCCGTTTGTCCAAATAATACAAATTATTATGCTTTTTTTGCGTTTTTTTAAAAAAAAATTCCTTTTGCTATTTTTTTTTCTATTAATAGCTATAATATTAGTTTTACAATTTTGTTAACTATTTTTTACATACTAAAAAATCTGTTAGTTTTACGTTTTCTGTTAAAACGCTACTATATTATAGTTATATTACTAGTAAGTTTTAATAGTACATTAGTTGCATTTTTAACAAATAAATCGTTTAATACTATTTTTCTGTTTTTTATTATATTTATACTCCGTAAATAAAGTATAACCTATTTAATAAGTAAAAATTGCTACGTTAATTTTAGCAATCTTAATTATTTAATAATTAGGCTTAAACTCACAAAGTTATAATTAAGTGTAAAAAATTCAAAAAAGGTTTATTAGCAAAAATTATAATAAGTAATAATAATTTAATAATAATTTTATAATTAATATATTTATTAAATTACACCTGTGGCATATTAAAAAAGCAAACAAATTTTTAACTAGGCTACTAGTTATTGTACGACCTAAAAAAAGCACGTAGAATAGCTAAATAAGTTTTAAATATAAGAAGGCTTAGCTATTATAACGTAGCTAAAGAACTAATTAAGTTATAAGCAGCTATAAAAACATAGAAATAAAAGCTTTTAAATATAAAACAAAAGCAGCTAAATATTAATACTAGCTTTTCTTTAAGCTAAAAAAAGTTTATTATAACTATAAAGCAAAAGCTAAAACATTTGTTATAAAGCTATTTGCTACTTATAGTTTTAAAAAAGCTACTTATTACAGGTTTACATTTATAAATTTTAAAGTAAAGCATAACATAATAAAGTACTAAAAATAATAACATAAAATTATAAACATAAAACTATAAAAATTAAAAAGTATATATTATAAAAAAGCAAAGCAATTAAGCAACTTTATTAAGCATTAAATACTAAAATTTTACTAAAACTTTTAGCTACTAAATATATAATAATGTTAACTTTTAAAAGTTATATAAATATTTTTTAACTGGCTTATTTATGTAAAACTTTTAGCTTTTTTATTTACTGCAGCTTTTTTTGCCTTTTTAATTATAACTTAAAGTTATATATTAGCTATAAGCGCAGCTTAAATATTTTTATTAGTATAAAAATAGCGCATAGCTATGCAAGCTTTAATAAACAATCGAAGTTTTTTATTAATTTTTTTAAGCTAAAAAATTATTAGTAGTACTTAAGATTAAAAAAACTTTAACGGTTAAAATAAGCATAAAATAAAGCTTAAAAACGTACAAATATTAATATAGTTAAAAGTATTTATAAAATTATAACTGCTACTTTTAGCGCTTACTTTGCTTTTTTTGCATTATAAGTACTTAGTAGATTTGCTAATAATATTGCAAGCATAAAAGTTATTAATGTTTTTATATAGTTAATATAAAAAAAACAGCAATAAAAAATACATAATATATTATTATAATATAAGCAATACAGTAATAATATAGTTTAAGCATTTTAGTATGCTTAATAAATATAAATTTTAAAGCTGTTAGTAATACTTTAGCGCAAAGCACTAAAGCACTTATTTTTATTTCAAAAATTAATATTACAGCAAAAAAGCATAACAACAAGCAGTTATAAAAGCTTAAACTATATAATAGCAAGCTATTAGCTATTTTATTTAATACTATAAATTAAATAACTAATAAAAACTGCAGCAAAATAACTTATAACTTTAAATATATAAGCTTAATACTAGTTAGCATATATATTTAAGCTAAGCTAGTTATAAATATGTATTATAAAAAGCATAGCAACTATAGCAAAATAGATTTTTATATAACTATAATGCATTAATAACTAATTATATTACGAACTAAGCATTTTAATATATTAAAGCAAGCATAAACTAAGCATATAGTAGTAATAATAATAAAAGTAATAAAATTAATAATTAAAAAAGAAAAAAATTAGCATAAATAGCTAAATAAAGTAATTTATTATTTATTGCTATTTTATATTGCTTAATGCATAAACTACTTATAAGCTATGCTTACTTAGTAAGCTTACTATAAAAAGCATAAAAGCAGCTTAAAAAATAAATATATAAAAAGCAAACTAAAAAGTAATAAATAATTAACTTTGCTTATAATTTAGTTATAATTTAATTATAAAAAAACTAATGTAGCAAAAAGCTAATAATAATACTAAAGCAAATAAATTATAATGTATTAGCAATATAATAAAAAGAAGTTTAAAAAGAAACTAAAAAAAAAAAGCAATACATTTAGCTAAATAAGTGCTAAAACTAAAAAAACTGCTATAAGCAGCATAAAGCAAGCAACAATACTAAAGCAAACAAACTATAAAGCAAAAAAAATATAAAGAAAAAAAAACTACGAAGTAACTATATAAAGGTATATATACTTAATTAATAGTATAATGCAAATAAACAAACAACCTAAAAGCAAAAAAGTAAAAAGCAAAACACTTAATAAAATTGTAGTAAAACCAGTGCAACCTAAAAGTAAATATAAAATGTTTTTACTTAGCTACTAAGAAAAAAGTAAGCTGCTTATAGCTTGCTTTTAACCTATAAGCACAGTTTTCACCTATATATATAAAAAATAAAAACTAGCATAGCTAATAGGCTATTAGCTTAAGTAATACAATATATATTTATTAAATTAAACAAAAATAAAATAACATAATTTAATTTTAGAAAATATAAAAAGTAAACAAAGTAAAAAACGTTATATATTTATAAATAACTTTAATTTTTATTATTTATTATAAAACTTAAAAAGCAAAAAAATACTAAACAGCAAATAAACTATTAAAGTTTATTATATAATAAAACTTTATATTAGTTAAGTTTTTAAAAAAATAACTAAAATAAAACATAAACAAAAAAGCTTAATAATAAACTTAATATAAATATTTATTAATTTTATTACTATTTATTAAAAAAACTTAAAATAGCTAAGTTTAAACTATAAAACATTAAAAGTTATAATTAATTTAAAAGTAGCTTTATAACAATACTTAAAAAAAAACAAAAAAATAAAACTAACTTAAATTAAATAAACATAAAGCAGCTATAAAAACAAAAGCTATTATTATAAAAATATATATATTATATATATTTAGCAAATTAAATAATGCTTTTAATTTATTAATTTAATAATTAATAAAAATAGCAAATAAATTAATATTTAAAAAAACCGTAAAAAGAAAATATTAAATATTACTTTAGTAGTTTTTAAAAGTAATTAAAACAAAAACAAAAGCTAAGTAATTATACTATAAATTTTAAAGCAAAAAAAGTAAAGCAATATAGCAAGCTTTTAAAAAAAAAGCTTTTAGCAATAAAATAAAAAAAGCATAAAAGTGCAACTAAAAACAAATATTTATAAAAACATTTAAAAATTTTAAATTATTATAAAGCTTAGCTAAATAAGCAAAGTTTGCTTATAAACTAGCTTTAAAAATTATAGCAATTTTATTACTAAAATAAATAAAATTTAAATATATATTATAACTTATATAAGTTTTAAAGCAAATATATAAAAAAACCTAAAGGTTTTTTGCTAAATAGTTAAATATATTTATTATTTATAAAAGCTATAATATATAATAAAATAAAACATTAAATCTTTTTATTATTAAAATAGTTTTTTTTATTAAAGCTATAATTATTTATAAAGCTAAAAAAAGGATTTATATTAGTTTTAAACTTTTTTTTTATAAACATTAAATTAATAGCAAGTTTAATAGCTTAAGCATAATATTATATTTTATAAGCAAGCTTAATAATTAATTTATATTAGCTTAATATTTATTAATAGTAATACTAAGCTAATTTAAACTAGCTTAATATTATATTAAGCTAATATTAATTTATATTAGTTTAATATTTTCTTTAAACTAATATTAAGCTAATATTAGTTTATATTAGCTTAATATTTTTTTAAACTAATATTAGCTTAATATATATTAAACTAGCTTAGTATTTATATTAGCCTAGTATTATATTAAGCTAATATTTATATTAAACGTTAATAATTTAATGAATAATTATTATTTAATAAAACTAATTTTATTAGTTTAAATAGCTAAAACAAACTAATTATAAATACTTTTTAAAATTATAAAAAAGCTTTATTTTAAAGGCTAAAAAATTAATTTTAAAAAATACTAAATATTAAACTAATATAAACTAATATTAGCTTAGTATTTTTTTTAAACTAATATTAGCTTAATATTAGTTTATATTAGCTTAGTATTTTTTTCTTAAATTAACATTAGTTTAATATTAGTTTATATTAGCTTAGTATTTTTTTTCTTAAATTAATATTGGTTTAATATTAGTTTATATTAGCTTAGTATTTTTTTTAAACTAATATTAATATTAACTTAATATATATTAAGCTAATATTTATATTAAAGACTAAATTATTAACTTTAGTTATAAGCAAAATTAATAATTTAATACTTAATATAAGGACTAAATTAGTAATTACTAAATTAGTATTAATATTAGTACTAAATTAGTAATACTAATTTAGTATTAATAATTACTAATTTAATATTAGTATTAATTTCGAAATATTACTTTAGTATTAATATTTTTTTATTAATATTAATTTAGTATTAGTAAATATTAGTTAACATTTAGTAATTACTAAGTACTAAAGACTTTTCTTTATAAAAATATTTTAAATAAAAAAGTTAATTTATATTTTAATTATTATTATTAATAATCTGCTATATTGCTTTATAGCGTGGTTTTTTTACTTATATACTTATAAATAAAACCGTGTAAAAAACTAAACAAAAACTTTATACAATAGTATTAACGCTATTACTTTAAAGTTTTTTTACTTTATAACAACTAGTTTTTGCTAATTAGTTTGCTAAACAAAAAATAATAGTTAAAAAGCAAAAAAACTTTTTTTAAAGCTTTTAAACTTTTTGCTTTTTTAAAAAGCGCACAAAAGCTTTTTTTTTGTTTTTTAAAACTTTTAAAGAAGCACTTTTGCTTTTTTTACTAGTTTTTTCTTTATTACTTACTTTTTTCTTTCTTTTTTTTTTCTTTTTATTTTAACTGCTTTATTATATATTATTATTTTATTAATAGCTAATAGCTACTTTATAATAATACTTATAACTTTAAGCTTTTTTATAGTAAGTTATAAGTTTTTATTAGTTTATAGCAGCTTAGCTATAAAGCTTTTTTATAATTGCTTTTTTTTGTTTTTTAGTAAGCTATAATATAAAATTATATGCTAAAAAGTTTTTTTTTTTTTTTATATTTATAAAAAAGCATAAAAAAGCTTAAAACCTTTTTTTTATGCAAAAATACTTTTAGCTTTATTTTTTTAATATATATTTATATTATTATAGCTATTTTTTATTATAATTATAAAGCAAAAGCAAGGAGCTTTTTTTGCTTTTCTTTGCGACTGGCTAGATTTACAAAGATACTTGCGCGGCTTTAAAAACTAGACTTACGAAAACTTGCTGTATATAAAACAAGCCTGTACAAATAACAGCTAAAAAAAAATAAAAGTAAAAATAAAAAGAGCAAAAAACTACAATGTAACTTTTTTAATGCAAAACTAGCTATAATTAATTAATAGTGCAGATTTAAACTAGCAGTAGCTAGTAATAAGCTTAACATTAAACTTGCAGTATTATATAAACAAGCTAAATAAAGCAATAATAAACGCTAAGATTTTTTTTAAAGAAGACCTAAATAAGCAAACTATTTATAACGCTTGCTAAGTTGTTAAAAAGCTATTAAAAGTGTACTATTTTTAACAAATAAGCAAGTAATTATAAATAAACAGCAGTAATAAAAATAGCAAACGTACTGTTTAAAACTTGTTATAAGTATTATTAATAAAGCAAAAAAAGCTTGCTATAAAAGTAAAATTGCTGCATACGCAAATTTAGCAATCTAAGGATTACATAAGCAAGCAAACTAAAGTTATTAACTTTTTTTATTAATAGCTTATGTTTTACGCAAACGTACTACAAATAAATAGCAGTAAAAAATTTTTATGTATTGTTTTGCTAACTTATTTTAAAGCTATTATAATAACGCACTTTAATTAAGCTATTATTATAACTTTTGCTAGCTATAAAGCTAAAGTAAAAACAAAGTTAATTATAATATAAAAGCTTAATTAAGCAATAAAAGCAAACGTAGTTTAAGCAGCATATAAACTACTAAATAACAACTAAAAGGTTATTTTTAACAAGCAGAAAATTTAAACCTAAATGCTAGCAAATATGTTATAAGCTTGCTAAGCGTTTAGCAAAAGATCAAAAGTATACTTTTAACTATATTAGCTAGTAGTTTTAGGCCTGCTAATTAAGCAAGTGCTAAAAAAAAAAAAAAAAAAATTGCTAGCTTAATTTAAGCTAGCTAACTAAAAGCTAAAAATTAAAAAGCTATTTTTTTTACTTTGTTTACTATAGCGCAAGCAAAAAACATGCTTAGTATACGTTAAAGTTATAACTGTAAAAAATATAAATATAGCATATACTAATGAACTTTTTTAAAATTACTACTATTTTTAAGTAGCTTTTTATTTTGTAAATATAGTAGCAATTTAATGTTATAACTGCTAAAAATAAAGCTATTAAGCTAGCATATATAAAAACAAGCAGAAATGCAGCTAGTATAAATTTTTAAAATACGCTAAAAACAAAGCGGACTTATACTTTATGCAAACCAAAAAAAAAGCAGCTATATGCTTTTTTTATTAAAGCAACTATTTAGCTTAAGTAGCAAAATACTTAAAAGCTATTTAAGCATATAAGCTAGCTAAAAACACTTTTATTTACTGCTTTATACAGTTTGCAATAAAGCTAACTTAAAGCTAACTATATATTATTGCTGCTATAAAAACGCTATATAAACAAAAAGCTAATAATTTAGCAAATAAAAATACTATTTGCTCAAAAGGTTGCTTACTAAAAAAAACTGCGTTAATAATTACGCAAAAAATAAAATTGCGAACTATTGCTAATATGCTAAAGCTTTAGAACTAGCCTAAAAAAAACCTATTTAAAAACCATTAGTAAGCAGTTCAAATAACAAAAAGCTACGCTTGCATAGCAAGCAAAAACGCAAGCAGTAAAAGCAGCAATATTAAATAAAAATCAAGTAACGCAATTTTTAAATAGTAATACTTATATAGTTAGCTATAAAAAAAGTATAAGTTATAATAGCAAGCAGTTAGCAAGGATATTTTTATTTAGCTTTAGTATAGTTTTTACTTACGTATATAATTAAGTAGCTTCTAGTATAGCTTTTTAAAGCTGTTAAACCTAAGTAATACAATATATTATAGCTATTTTATGTTTTAATAATTTGCTATATTTTTTAAAAGCTTTATTTTTGCATAATTTTTGTTTAGCTATAATTAAATAGCTATTATTTATTTTAATTTAGCTTTATTTGCTTATTTATTTCTTTTTTAGTGCAATTTTAGGTTTTTTTTTTTTTATTATTTTTTTTACTAAAAGTTTAAAGCTAACATTAGATTTTTTGTAGTTATACTTTTATTGTTATTTATAAGCTTGCTTTTTGTTTAGTTTTTAGCTTTTTAAGCTTTTATGTTTTAAATAAAAGTTTTAATTTTTTTTGTTGCTTTTTAAATTAACTTTTTAGCTGCTAAGCTTTTTATATAATGCTTATAAGCTACTGCTTTATTATTAAAATATAAGTTAATAAAAAAAAATTTTATTTTAGTTTTTAAGTGTTTTATTTTAGTTGCTTTAAAAGCTTTAGCTATATATTTAAAATATTTATTTTAAGTTATTATTAATAAGTTAATAATATTTTTTGCTTTGTTTTTTTTAAAGTTTTTATATTAAGTTATTATACTATAAGTTAAAATGCTTTATATTATTATAATATATATTTGCTTTGTTTTTACTATATTATTACTTTATATAAAGTTTTATAGCTTAATTATTATATATAACTAAATGCTTAGTTTTTTTTTAAGTTTTATTAAGTATTTTTTTTATTTTATATTTTTGTTAAATTATATTTTTAAAAATTTTATGCTGTGTTTTAGGTATATTATTGCATTAAAAAGGTGTATTATTTATATAAGCGCTGTTTTACTGCTAAAAAAATGCATTAATTTGCTTTTTTGTAATGCAAACTTTATTTTATGCTGTTTTACTTAGCTTTTATATGTTTTTTATGCTGTTTTTAAAGCTTTATAATTTTGCTTTATATTTAAGTTTGCTATAATAAAGTTAATATTATTAGTAAAGCTAACTATTATTAGCTTTTAATATATAGTAAAGTTATTATAAAACGTTAAAATATAAAAAAAAAAAAAAAGAAATAAAAGTAAAAACTTTTAAAAAACTTTAGCTTTTAGTGCTATTAGTTAAAATACTGCTTTATTAAAGCAAAAACACATTATATAATTTAATATAAAAAAGTTTACTTATATAATTATTTAAAAAAAAAAGCTTTTTTATTATAAAATATATATTATTTTTTATTATTATTATTATTAATAACTTATTATGCTGCTTTATAGCGCGGTTTTTTTACTTGTGTACTTATAAGTAAAACTATATAAAAAGCTAAATAAAAACCTTATATAATAATGTTTATGCTGCTACTTTAAAGTTTTTTTACTTTGTAATAACTAGTTTTTATTAATTAGCTTGCTAAACAGAAAATAATAATTAAAAGGCAGAAAAACTTTTTTTAAAGCTTTTAAACTTTTTGCTTTTTTAAAAAGCATATAAAAGCTTTTTTTTTGTTTTTTAAAACTTTTAAAAAAGCACTTTTGCTTTTTTTGCTAATTCTTTTTTTATTTTTTGCTTTTTTTTTTTTTTTTATCTTTTTTTATTTTAACTGCTTTATTATATATTGCTATTTTATTAGTAATAAATAGCTATTTTATAATATTATTTGCAGCTTTAAGCTTTTTTATAGCTAGTTATAAATTTTTGTTAGTTTATAATAGCTTAGCTGCAAAGCTTTTTTATAGCTGCTTTTTTTTGGTTTTTAGCAGGTTATAATATAAAACTATATGCTAAAAAGTTTTTTTTTTTTTTGCGCATTTATAAAAAGGCATAAAAAAGCCTAAAACTTTTTTTTTATGCAAAAATGCCTTTAGCTTTATTTTTTTAGTACACATTTATATTATTATAGCTACTTTATGCTATAATAATTTGCTATATTTTTTAAAAGCTTTATTTTTATTAAGCTTTTGCTTAATTATTACTAAATAATTATTGCTTGTTTTAGTTTAGCTTTATTTGTTTATTTATTTTTTTTTTAGTATAATTTTAAGTTTTTTTTTTTTTAATTACTTTTTTTACTAAAAGTTTAAAGCTAATGTTAGATTTTTTTTAGCTATATTTTTACTGTTGTTTATAAGCTTGCTTTTTGTTTAGTTTTTAGTTTTTAAAGCTTTTATGTTTTAAATAAAAGTTTTAATTTTTTTTGTTGCTTTTTAAATTAACTTTTTAGCTACTAAGCTTTTTATGTAATGTTTATAAACTGCTGCTTTACTACTAAAATATAAGTTAATAAAAAAAATCTTTATTTTAGTTTTTAAATGTTTTGTTTTAATTGCTTTAAAAGCTTTAGCTATACGTTTAAAGCACTTGTTTTAAGTTTTTGCTAGCAAATTAATAATACTTTTTGCTTTGTTTTTTTTAAAGTTTTTATATTAAGTTATTATATTATAAGCTAAAATATTTCATATTATTATAACATATATTTGCTTTGCTTTTGTTATACTACTGCTTTATATAAAGTTTTATAGTTTAATTATTATATATAACTAAATGCTTAGTTTTTTTTTAAGTTTTGCTAAATGTTTTTTTTATTTTATATTTTTGTTAAACTATACTTTTAAAAACTTTGCGTTGTTTTTTAAGTATATTATTACGTTAAAAAAGTATATTATTTATATAAACGCTGTTTTATTGCTAAAAAAATGCATTAATTTGCTTTTTTGTAGTATAAACTTTATTTTATGTTGTTTTGCTTAGTCTTTATACGTTTTTTATGCTATTTTTAAAGCTTTGTAGTTTTGCTTTATATTTAAGTTTACTATAATAAAGTTAGTATTATTAGCAAAGCTAATTATTATTAACTTTTAATATATAGCAATATTATTATAAAATGTTAAAATATATAAAAAGAAAAAAAAAAGTAAAAATAAAAACCTTTAAAAAACTTTAGCTTTTAGTATTATTAGCTAAAATATCGCTTTATTAAAACAAAAATATATTATATAGTTTAATATAAAAAAGTTTATTTATATAACTATTTAAAAAAAAAAGCTTTTTTGTTGCAAAATATATATTATTTTTTTTATTAATAATATTAAAAGCTTTTATAATGTTTAGCTGTAATAAAAACATTATGCCTTTTTTATTAATTACTTTTTTTATTGTTTTTAATACTAGTTTAATAGCTATATTTATTAATTTATTTTGTTTATTAATTATTTAGTTATTTAATAAAAGATTTTTTTGCTTAGTTACTTTTGTTATATAGCAATATAGCTTTTTTTTTAGTACTTTTTTTATTATATAAATAAACGCAATAAAGCGCTACTTTTTAGCTATTCTTTTAGTTTTTTTTAACTTTTTAAATTTAAATATAACTATTATTTTTGCTTGCTTAAATTGCATTAAGTAATATTTTAGTAAAAAGCTAGCAATATATAATATTGCTATTTTTTTTGCTAAAGCAAGTTTATAAGCTTTAAAAAAGCTATTAAATAATAAGTTATTTTTTAACGCTTTTTATAATACTAATTTTTATATTAGCAATATTATGTTTTTTTTTTTTATATTAATAGTAATTATAAACTTTTAATAGCTATTATAAGTTAAGTTTTTTTTAAATATATTAAATAAATTTGCTAGTAATGCAAAAAAAAAGCGTTTTATTAGTAAAGCTGTTTTTTTTTTAAAAATATTAGCAAAAAATAGCTTATTTTTTATTTGTTTTAATAATAAAATTATAGTAATTTTTAAAGCTAGCTTATAAGCAAACTTTGCTTATTTAGCTAAGCTTTATAATAATTTAAAATCTTTAAATATTTTTATAAATGCTTATTTTTAGCTATATTTTTGCGCTTTTTTTACTTTATTGCTAAAAGCTTTCTTTTTTTTTTTAAAAGCTTATTATACTGCTTTAGTTCTTTTGCTTTAAAACTTGCAGTATGCTTGTTTTGCTTTTTTTTTTGTTTTAATTACTTTTAAAAATTACTAAAGTAATGCTTAATATTTCTTTTTTATAGTTTTTTTAAGCGTTATTTTATTTGCTATTTTTACTAATTGCTAAATTAAAAAATTAAAAGCATTATTTAGCTTGCTAAATATATATAACATATATATTTTTATAATAATAGCTTTTGCTTTTATAGCTGCTTTATTTTTGTTTAATTTAAGCTAGTTTTATTCTTTTGCTTTTTTTAAATATTTTTATAAAGCTACTTCTAAATTAATTATAACTTTTAATGCTTTATAGTTAAAATTTAGCTATTTTAAGTTCTTTTAGTAAATAATAGTTAAATTATTAAATATTTATATTAAGTTTATTATTAAGCTTTTTTATTTATGCTTTATTTTAATTACTTTTTTTTAAAGAATAGCTAGCATAAAATTTTATTATATAATAAACTTAAGCAGTTTATTTGTTTTTTAGCTTTTTTTGCTTTTTAAATTTTATAATAAGTAATAAAAATTAAAGTTACTTATAAATATATAGCATTTTTTTAGCTTGCTTACTTTATATATTTTTTAAATTAAACTGCATTAAACTGTTTTTTTTTAATTTAGCAAATATATTAACTATAAAGTTATTACTAAATTACTATTATTTATTATAACTTTTGCTTAGTTTTTACTAGCATTTTTTACTAGCGTTTTTATTGCAATTTTTTTGTTTATATATAATATAGCTTTGCTTTTTAACTAAATAATTTAGTAGCTATTACTACTAAAGCAATATATATTATTATATTTATTAATTATTAGCTTTTAAACTATTATATAATTAAAACTATTGTTTTATAGCATATATGCTATATTATTTCTAGATTTTGCAATATTTTAAAAAGCAATATTATATATTATTAAGTTAATAAAAATAAGTTTTTACTTATGCTGCTAGTTTGCTATTTTTTTACTAGTAATTTTTCTTTATTTAGCTTTATAAATATTAATGCTATTAATATTTTTAAACTACTTTTATTTATTTTTTTATTTATTACTACTGCTTTTTTAGCACTTTAAAAACTTTTAAGTTATAATATATATACTGCTTTTGCTTTGTTTTTTTGTTTAACCTTTTTTTAATAAGCTTTATTTTATGCTACGTATGCTTTTTTACAGTTTATATATTTTTGCTTTGCTTTTTATGTTTTTACTAAATAGCTTTTTTTACTTTTTTAATGCTTTAAAGTTAAATAATAGCTATACTTTAAGTTTTTATAGCAATATTTAATTATATATTTATATTTATAGCAATTAAAGCATTATATAACTTTAAGCTTTATAATAAAAAGTTTATAATTAAACAGTTAAGCTTTTTATAAAAAGCTATTTTTGCATATTGTTTTAGCTGCTATAATATTGCTTATATATAATAATATTAACGCAAATCTAGCTTTTACGTTTTTAAATAGCATTTTTTTATACTTTGTAACTTTAAAGTATTTATTACATAATAACTGCAATAAATCCTTGTTTAAGTATATTGCTTTAACGCGTTTTATTAAAACGCTTTTTATTATTAACGCTACTTTTTTTTGTTATATTTTCAACTTTTTCTTAAAAGCTTTTATAATTTATTTTCTTTTTTTAGCTCTTTAAAGCATTGCTTTTTTAAAAATAATTACTATATTTTTGCTATATAGCTTTTTAGTAGCAATTATATTGCTGCTTATAAACGTTATATTTACTGCTTTAATAATATTAGCTAATGTTTTATTTTTAAAGTTATTAGCTTATTTTTTAACTTTAATTAGTATTTTTTTGTTTTGTTTAAATCGTATTGCTTTATTATTGCAAGCTAGCTATAAAGCTATAACTTATGCTTAAAGTTTTAATGTATTTATATTTAATAAAGTTTATTAAAAAAGCTTTTAAATAGTATTTTTAATGCTTTTTTAGTTAGCTTTTATAGTAGCATTTAAATTATAGCAAGTTATAAGTTATAACGGACCTATTATACATTAATATAACGGGTTTGCTTTTAAGGTTTTAATTTATAAGTAATAATAGGATTTTTAATAGTAGTTTATTAAGAAAGCTTTTGGAGTACTTTTATTACTATGCATTAATAAAGGTCTTAAAAGATTAAAAGTAATAAATATATTAGTATTTAGCAGTTATAAAAAATTAATAGCTAAAGAACTAAAACTAAATAAGTAATTAAATATAAAAAGTATATAATTATATAAGTAAAAAAAATAACAGTAATAATTTATAAATATTGTTTTTTTTAATAAATTTAATGCTATATTGTTTTAAGTTTAAAGCTTAATAAACTTAACGCTTAAGTTTGTTAAGTTTAAAGCTTAATAAACTTAATGCTTAAGTTTGTTAAGTTTATGCATTAAACTTTTATAGTAGTTTAAATATATATTTTTTTAACAAATAAAACTTTTTTTACGTATATTTTTTTTATACTTAGCTTTTAACTAGCTTAATTAACTTATTTTATAACATTATTTTCTTTTTTTTATAATTATTGTTTTAATAATTTTATATTTTTTTTTTGTAAGTTTTTTTCTTTTATTTTTTGTTTTTTGTTTTTTGTGCTTATTATATCTAGTAAAGTTTTTAAAAAACCTTGCTTATTGCGTTTTAAACAAAAGGCTTAACAAAACTTTACTTTGCTTTTTTTTATTAAGCTAAAATTAATTAAAATAGCTTTATGCTTTTGCTATAATTATTATAGCATAAAATATTTAATGTTAAAATTTAACTTTAATTAATATGTTAAATATATTATAGTTAAACAAGCAAATTATAATGCTAAAAATTTGTTTTTAAAGCAAATGTAATAGCTTATTTTTTAGTCCAAAAAGCTAAAAAATGAATTAAATTTGCTAATAAAAAAGTATAAAAAAATAAGTGCAAAAATTTGCTGTTTTAAGCAATAAAAAAAATTATAGCAAAAAAAAATAGCTGCTGCTATAGCTTATAGTTTAAGTAATTTAAAAAAGCTTAAATAAATTAAAATAAAAAAGCGCTATATAGCTAAAAAACAAAAATAGCACGCTAAAGCAACATAGCTATTGCTAGTTGTTTTTTTAAAGTTTAATTAAAATGTACTAAACGCTATATTTAAAGTTAATTTTTTTTTTTTAGTTTTAGCTAATTAAAGTATTAATAGTAAAACTAGTTTATAATTATTTTAGCAGTTCTTAAGTATTTTTTAAGTTCTTAAGTATTATTAGCATATAAGTATTTTTTTTATTTAATAAAATATTTAATATTATTATTGTTTTAACAAAAATTTAATATATTTTTAACTTTATAAATATTTTAATTTGTTTTTATTTTTAGTTATGTTTTAATAAATGTTTTAATAAGTATTAGTTCTAGTAAAAAAATATAAAAAACAAAGTAAATTTGCATGTTTTTTAGTAATAATAGTTTATAGTTAATAAGTAAAATAATTTCTTTAATTTTAAAAAAGCTAAGTTTTTTAAATTTTAATTTATTGCTTAGTTGTTTTATTTTAATTTAAGAAATATTAATATTTGCATTTTATTTTTATTATAGCAAATAAACTTTGTTTTTTTTTTTAAAAGCTAGTTTTTTAGTTTGTTTTTTGTTATAATATATTAATATTTATTATTATAAAAACTAAAAACATAATTATAGTTTAACTTATAATGTTTTAATTTTTGTTATAATAGTTTTTGCTTAAAGTATTATAGTTAAAATAGCAAATGTTTTTATTAATGTTTTTTGTTTTTTAGTAGTTATTTACTATTTATAAATAACTTTATGTAAAAATATATTTATATTTTTATTTATTAATATATTATATAAAATTTATATTATTAGTAATAGTTTTATTTAATTGTTTTATTAATAGTTAATATAACTTTATAAATATTGTTTTAATATTTAGTTTAGTTTTTTTGTTTGTTTATTTATTTATAAATAATAAATTATTAAAAACTTTAATTTAATACTAATAAGTTTAAAAAAACTAGTTTTAAACTTAAAAATAAACAATTTATTTTAGTTTAAGATAATTTTTTTTAATAGTTTATATTTATTTAAATATTAACATATAAAAGCATATATAAATTATTTAATTGTTATATTTTTTTTAAACAATAAAAAGTAAACATACTTAGTAAATTTATTAATAATAACTTATATTTTATTATATTATACTTTTATAATTAAATTAGTTAATAAAAATAATATTATAATAAAATTTTAAACAACAGTATATTATGCTTGTTTAAATATTTATATAAGTTATAGCAGTTTATAAAGCTTATATTAAGCTGCTTTAGCTTTATTATAAATATTGCACTTTTTTATAATAGATTTAATTATGTTTTATAGTTTTAAAAAATTATATTTTTTTTATAGTTATTTAACTATTTTTTTTGCTTTTTAATGTTTATATAATAAATGTTCGTAAAATTTCTTAATAAACTCGTTTTGTAAAAATTTTAATAAGTAAACTTTATGTTTATATATTAGCTTATTATTTTTTAATTTTTTATATTTTTGTAGTTTTGCTAACTTTTTTAAGTTATAAGCTTATTATAGCTATATATTTATAAAATTCTTAAGTATAATTTTAACTTTTAAGCTTTTATTTTTTTAAGAATATAATATTTAAATGTTTTTTTTTAGAACTTTAAATCCTTTTTTACTTTATTAGCTTAATATGTTTGCTTAAATGTTTTTTTTTCTTTTAATATAACATATTTTAAAATTAAATTTAAAAAAAAAAACTATTTAATTTTTATGTTGTTTAATAATCTTTTGCGTAGTTATAAATTTCGTTAACTTTTAATAATTTAAATAAATTTTAATTAGCTTTATAGTTTTTATAAAAAATAGTTTTTATTTTTTAAGTGCTATAATAATTATAAATAGTTTTTTATTATATATAAAATATTATAATGCTATATTTTATAGTGCTTTAAACTAATAAGCTACTAAGTGTTATTTTTTGTTGTTTTTTAGTTGTTTTAAAACTTTTGTAATTATACTATTTAAAGCATTTATTTTTAGCTTTTTTTTTTTTTATAAATTAAATAGTTTAACTATAAAGTTAAAAGTAACTTTTAGTTTTAATTTTTTAAAAACTTTTTAAGCTTTTTTTAAAATTAAAAAAAAAGATTTTTTGTATTTTTTTTTTATATACTTTATAAAGTAAAATGCTATTTTTCTAAAGTTTTAAATTAACATTTAAATATAGTGTAACAGACTTATTATATACTAATATAACAGGTTTGCCCTTAGGGTCTTAATTTGCAGGTAATAATAGAATCTTTAACAGTAGTCCGTTAGGGAGGTTTTTAAGGTATTTTTACTACTATGCATTAATAAAGGTCTTAAGAAATTAAAAGTAATAAATATATTAGTGCTTAGCAGTTATAAAAAATTAATAGCTAAAAAACTAAAACTAAATAAATAACTAAATATAAAAAATGCATAATTATATAAACAAAAAAAAAGTAAAAAAAGTAGTAACTTTTTTTAGATTACTGCAAGTTTAATAAACATTAAATTACTATAAGTTTAATAAGCTTTAAATTATTGTAAGCTTAATAAACCTTAAATTACTATAAGCTTAGTAAACTAAATAAATTATTATATAACTTTAGCTTTAGCTAGCAAAAAAAAAAGTATAAAGTATATATAAAAGCATTAAGCTGCTTTAAAGGCTACTTTAATGCTAATTTTATAATATTATTTCTTTTTTTTTAAAATTATTATTTTAATAATTTTCCGTAAGTATTTTTTTTTTTTTTTTTTTTTGCATATTATGATGTTAAAACGCATTAAAAAAACTAACTGCTTATTTAAAACAAAACAAAAACTCATTTTTGCTTTTTTTATTAATTCTACTAGTTATAAAGTTATACTTTGCTTTTGCTGCTTTAATTAGTTATTAACGTATAAAATAATAAATAATATGTTTTGTTATTTTAAATATATATATGTTAGTTATTTTTGCAATAAATTAAAAGTTTTAATTAATTTAATTAATAATATAGTTTTTAAATACTGTTATTTTAAAAAAAAAAAAAAGCAAGCAAAGCAACAATTATTTTTAGTTTAAAAAAAATTAAAACAAGCTTAAAATAGCTTTAACTTTGTTTTAAGCAAGTTAGTTTAGCTTTATATATAAAAATGTTTTTTAAAAGCAAAAAGTATTAAAATAGTTTAACGAAAGCTTTAGTTTTTAAATAAACTAAATAAAATAAAACGCATTAAAAAAAAACAAAAAGCGCTAGCAAAAAAGCAAAAACAATAAAAAAAGCAAGCTAAAACAACGTAAGCTGCTTTATTTAAGTTTAATTAAAATTTTTTAAGCGTTTTTTTTAAAGTTAACTTTTTTTTTTTAGTTTTAAGCAGTTAAAATATTAGCAGTAAAACTAATTTATAACTACTTTAGCAATCTTTAAATATTTTTTAAGTTTTTAAGTATTATTAGCATATAAGTATTTTTTTTATTTAATAAAATACTTTAGGTTATTATTATTTTAATAAAAATCTAATATACTTTTAACTTTATAAACGTTTTAATTTATTTTTATTTTTAGTTATATTTTAATAAGTGTTTTAATAAATGCTAGTTTTAGTAAAAAAATATAAAAAATAAAGTAAATTTGCATATTTTTTAATAATAATAGTTTATAGTTAATAAGTAAAATAATTTCTTTAATTTTAAAAAAGCTAAGTTTTTTAAATTTTAATTTATTACTTAGTTGTTTTGTTTTAATTTAAAAAATATTAATGTTTATATTTTGTTTTTATTGTAGCAAATAAACTTTATTTTCTTTTTTAAAGGTTAATTTTTTAGTTTGTTTTTTGTTATAATATATTAACATTTATTGTTATAAAAATTAAAAGCATAATTATAGTTTAGCTTATAGCGTTTTAATTTTTATTGCAATAGTTTTTGCTTAAAGTGCTATAATTAAAATAGCAAATACTTTTATTAATGTTTTCTTTTGTTTTTTAATAGTTATTTGTTATTTATAAATAGCTTTATATAAAAATATATTTATATTTTGGTTTGTTAATATGTTATATAAAATTTATGCTATTAATAATAATTTTATTTAATTGTTTTATTAATAGTTAATATAACTTTATAAATATTATTTTAGTATTTAGTTTAGTTTTTTTATTTGTTTATTTGTTTATAAGTAATAAACAGTTAAAAACTTTAGTTTAATATTAATAAGTTTAAAAAAGCTAGTTTTAAACTTAAAAATAAATAATTTATTTTAGTTTAAAATAATTCTTTTTAATAGCTTATGTTTATTTAAATATTAACGTATAAAAATATATATAAGTTGTTTAACTGTTGCATTTTTTTTAAACAATAAAAAGTAAGCATACTTAATAAATTTATTAATAATAACTTATATTTTATTATATTATACTTTTATAACTAAATTAATTAATAAAAGTAATACTATAATAAAATCTTAAATAATAGTATGTTATGCTTATTTAAATATTTATATAAGTTATAACAGTTTATAAAGCTTATATTAAGCTATTTTAGCTTTGTTATAAATATTGCACTTTTTTATAATAAATTTAACTATGTTTTATAGTTTTAAAAAATTGTACTTTTTTTATAATTATTAGACTGTTTTTGTTGCTTTTTAATATTTATATAATAAGTGTTTATAAAATTTCTTAATAAACTTATTTTGTAAAAATTCTAGTAAGTAAACCTTATGTTTATATATTAGCTTGTTATTTTTTAATTTTTTGTATTTTTATAGTTATATTAACTTTTTTAAGTTATAAGCTTATTATAGCTATATATTTATAAAGTTTTTAAATATAACTTTAATTTTTAAGCTTTTATTTTTTTAAAAATATAATACTTAAATGTTTTTTTTTAAAACTTTAAATTTTTTTTAACCTTATTAACTAAGTATGTTTGCTTAAATGTTTTTTTTTTTTTAATATAATATATTTTAAAGTTAAACTTAAAAAAAAAAACCATTTAATTTTTATGTTATTTAGTAATTTTTTATATAATTATAAATTTTGTTAAGTTTTAATAATTTAAATAAATTTTAATTAGCTCTATAATTTTTATAAAAAATCGTTTTTACTTTTTAAGTGCTATAATAATTGCAAGCAATTCTTTATTATATATAAAGTATTATAATACTGCGTTTTATAATGCTTTAAAGTAATAAACTATTAAGTGCTATTTTTTGTTATTTTTTAGTTGTTTTAAAACTTTTGTAATTATACTATTTAAAGCATTTGTTTTTAGCTTTTTTTTTTTTTATAAATTAAGTAGTTTAACTATAAAGTTAAAAGTAACTTTTAGTTTTAGTTTTTTAAAAGCTTTTTAAGCTTTTTTTAAAATTAAAAAGGATTTTTTTTTATATTTTTTTTTTATATACTTTATAAAGTAAAATGCTATTTTTTTAAAGTTTTAAATTAATATTTAAACATAGTTTAAAAATCTTAATGCTTGTTATATATTTATAACAGTAATTAAGTTAAATACTTTTTAGTTTTATATTATGTTAATTTTTAATTATTAAATTTATATTTGTTTTAAAGTAATTATAAATCTTAAAAAGTCGATTTTTTATATATGCTATATATATTTTTTTGTATTAAGTTATAATTTTGTTTATTTAAGTGTTTTTAATATTTAAGTTATATATTTTTTGTGTTTTTTTAGTGTTTTAAAATAAATTAAAATATTATTTAAGTAAATAAACATAAACTTGTTTAAAAACTTCTATAAAATTATTATTATTATATATTAAAAGCTAGCTAATGCGTTTTATAGTTTTTGTAGCATAACTATATACTTATATAGTTTATATACTGTTTATATAGCAGTTTTTTATTTTTTTTCTTTAGCTATTTTAATAGCATAATATTTATTTAAAATATTAACTGCTATAAATTATTTTGCTTAACTAATATTTTTTCTTATAATTATTAGCAAAATAAAAAGATATTTATTTATAATAGTAATTATGTTTAATAGTTAGTAGTTAATTATTATTTATTATATTAGTTTTTTTTTTTTATTAATTAGTTGTTTTTTATTTTTTATTTTAAGTATTAGTACTATAAAATATTTAGTAAATAATTAAGATTTTTTTAAAAATTTTTTTGCTAGATTTTTTTAAATGTATTTTTATAAAACGTTTGTTTTATTTAAGCTTATATAATATACTTAATAAAGCTTTAGTTAATATTTTTTCTTAATAAAAATATAATAATTTTATAAGCTATATTTAAAAAGTTTTTTTTTTTTTTTTTTTTAAATAGTTTATAAAATTTATAATATACTTTTAGTATTTTGTCTAAAATTTTTTTTGCAATTTTTCTAATTTTTTTGCTTTATTTTTTATTTTTTTAATTAATAATTTTTGCTTTTTATTAAATTAAAAAGTTGCTAGTTTTTAGCTATAATATTTCTAAAATAATATTATAATTAAATATATTAGCAATATTTAATATAATTTGTTTTTTGTGTTTTTATATAAATATATTAAAAAGTTTAGTTTTTTTAAGTATGCAACTATTATTATAGCTAGAAGTATTTTTATTAAATCTTTTAATTTTTTAGAATTTTTGCTTATATTTTTAAAGAATTTTATTTTGTTTTATTATTTTAAATAAAATTATATTAGCTTATGCTTTTAAATTAATTAAAGTATTATATTTTCTTTTTTAATATATAAGTTTAACTTTAAATTAGTTTTACTAGTTATTATATTAAACTTTATATAAA